>JARHVA010000312.1:3542500-3547500 GCA_037957365.1 Torreya grandis | reverse complement strand
TATTTACTATTACTTATTTTTATTTCAAAAATAAATTATACTCGGGCATTACTAAAATTGAATCATATTATCTATCTATAGTGGATGATTAGAAAAATTTTAAGTAGATTATTAAGCATTACTCATATTTATTGGAACCCATAATGGATTCCATTACTTAGATATAGTGTGTTATGTGGGGATGAAGTTATGTGTGACTAATTAATAGGAAATTATCCATTTTAAAGTGAGGTTTAGGGCATATTTAGATCAACCCATGGTCTAACAATGGCATTTCCAAGGGGCATGATCACCTCATTTCTCCATTATCTCTATAATACAATCTTGGATCTCATACATATAGGTGTATTAAGTCCTTTATATTTCATTTCCTATAATATTTTATATCATTAGTGAAAATTTATTTCTAAAATTTTAATTCTTGTTTTACATGGAGCAAGGTGAAACACATAGTACCTAATTGAGTATACCCATTATGGTTATCCTCAAGTATCACCTTCTATCATTTTTATCTACTAGTTTAATTACTAGAATAAAATAGGGGAAATGTAGAAACTCATATCTTATATTAGACACTTGATAATAACTAATTTAACAAATCTCTAACATACTTTATTTATGTACACACACATGACTCTTATTCACATTCTTCCATACCCATTCACTCATATTTTGGTTTGGCCCTTCCAAATTTTTGTTACTAATACATAAGAACTTCTTAGTATCTACCCAAACATGTTATTATAATTATCACATTGTCTCTTAATATCATACCAATATTCATACTTTATGGATAGTTTCACACTACCTCAGATAATACCACTATCAAGAGCTATCCATTTAGGGTGAACCTATCCCTGAGCCTTTTAACTACTAGTTTGATAAATCAAAATTATTCATATGGGTTAGTCCATAAATTTTTAATGTTATTTTGGAATATATTACATAAATATTAAACTACATAAACATATAAATCTTAAGTATTTTATCATGTATCACTTATCTATCACTATAAAATACACTGCACATTAGAAGAACATCCTTAACGATTCCAAATTTAAAACTCATAGATAAAATAGTTAGTCTAAATTAATATTAGGTGTTAGTTAATTTTTTGGATGTTTTTAGAGTCCTTTTTGATAGGATTTAGTGTGAGAAATAATAATTATAAGATAAAGGTGTTATCCTAAATAGTAAGATCATAAATAAATCATGTACTTGTGTGTGTATTTGATGTTAATTTTAAAATAATTTGATATTATCTTATTAGAGTGAACTTTGGTATCAAATAAAGATGATATCCCTATGAGGATTTTTATATATGAGTTATTCCATAATTAGTACTTCAAAAACATTATGAAACAATATTTTAAAGATAGGTAAAAGGCATCTAACAAATGGAATTATGTGCATATTAATTCAAATAATTGATAGTATTGAGTAGGATCTCAAGTTAC
Organism: Torreya grandis; assembly: GCA_037957365.1. Lineage (NCBI taxonomy): Eukaryota > Viridiplantae > Streptophyta > Pinopsida > Cupressales > Taxaceae > Torreya > Torreya grandis. The sequence continues at coordinate 3,546,043 of JARHVA010000312.1, read as the reverse complement.
TATTTTCCATCCATAATGTCGATTTCATGAGTTATCTCTTTAATCATCAAGTGCATCCTAGAAAAATCAAACGCCTTGAGTAATAAGTGCATGGTTGGAGGGTGTTAAAAGTAGTGGGATGTCATATATATTGGAAAGAGGTATTGAAAATAATAAAGAGTCACTAAGTTACATGAATTTTATGTAAATATAAGAATAAGGATTCCAAATTATTTTCATTAGTAGATAAAAAGTGGTCATGTGGATTTCTATAAAAGTATAAATATAGAGGTGTTTAAGGAAGCATGTGTTAAATGTTTAAGAAAATTATATATATATATATATATATATATATATATATATATATATATATATATATATATATATATATATATATAAAGTATTTAAGTAAGTGGTGTAGAATGATTTTGTGGCATCATTATCCAAAAACAATAATAAAATCATGTATAAATTTTTAGATTGAAGAGTATCATAAGCATGTGAGTGTAGACTTTAAAAATAAACTTCATGACCATATGAGTGTAGTCAAGTATAGTTTTAAATAAAATAGGATTTCATAAATATATTATTTTAACATGATATAATACATGTAATTAGTGACCACATGAGCATAAATGGGACTAAAGAATTTACTGTTGTGTGATTATTTATGTCCTTTGAAAATTTTAAAGATTTAATTAACATGTGGTTCAAAACTTTATATTTGTAAAGATTATCAGACTTAAAGGTCATATAAGGATAATTATTTTCTATGAATGCCAATCTCAACCCATGAAATTATATTATAGAGATGGTTAATTAAATGAGGTGCAATGCCATGGAATAATCTTGAAGGATGATGATGGAAAGTGATTTTGAAGTGGATGAAATAAAAAAAAACAAATGTATTAAGGGTTTGTGTGGCTGTGCACATAAATAGTTTTTCTTCAAAGTATGCATCTACATCCATTCTTCACCCTTCCCATTATTTTTAGGTTATTTTCCCTTAACAACCTAGGATTCTCATATATTTAAGAGCGCATGATTACAATGTGAAGAATGAGAACATATGTATGTAATTGGAGTGTAACAAAGTGGTTAATAAAGTTTTTATTATCCCCTTTGATCATAATGAGATTTATTTAAAAATGGATACCTTGATAAATAGGGGTTTGATATACAAATTTATGATTTGGAGGCCTCATGAAAAGGTGTTGTGAGATTCTGTTATGGAGCACTAGAAGATAAAATAGCACATGGATTTTTACATTGGTACAATAGGATTATTTATTGTTGTGCTTATATTAGAATAAAATCAAGCTAATTTATTTGAAAATGGACCTTGGTTGTTTAGTATATCAGATTTATTCATGATGCTATGTAACCCTAGCTTTAAATTTTCTTAAGAAGATCCCTAGGTAGATCCAATATGGATAATATTGTTTGAGATTCCAACATATTTATGGGTAGATTGTTTTTTCAAGGATTGGAAATGCCCTATGGGAGTTGACTTTCATTTATTATAAAATTCATATCAAGGAACATATTTCTTATACCAAAATTTGTGTTCAAATGGACATGACCAAACGTATTCCTATAATGGTATGGTTAAAATATATAGAGGGAGAGATATTTAGACAACCCTTAGACTAATAAAACTTCATTTCTAGTGTTTTATGTGCCAAAACCATGTTAATTTATCTTTTGACTACCCCCATATCAAAGAATAACAAAAATGAGAGGGAATGGGAGGAATTTTAGGTTGTTCAAAAAAAGGAAAGAAACATCACAATCTTGAAGTTAGATAAAATGAAAGAGATCAAGTTGAGTTAATCCTTAACCCTTTTTCAGTGTTAAATAACTAGTTATATGATGAAGGTAATGAAGTATTGGATTCATTAGAACCTTTTAAGAATAAAAAATATGATGTAGTTCATGAATTAAGTGTCAATCACATTAAGGATTCAATGAATTGCCTCTTTGAGGTAAAAAATTGAGCTACTCAAAAAGGTGTGGATCGAGGTTTAGGGAAGGATGCACTAGTCGATCATTTGAGCAAGGTATTCTTGGAGATGCCTCTTGATTTTATCATTTATTGGTAGGGTGTAAATAAAAAATATCCATGATTTAAAACTATGCACCTAGGATTTGATCTCACCCCAAAGGAGAAAAAGTCCATTTGAGTTAAATGGGGCACAAATTCCACCAAAAATAGTATTTTGGTGTATGTATGATGTTGTTTGGGTTTTTAAATCCCATTTATTTTATCTAGTTATTTGTGCTCAAGGTGTGATTTCATACCACCCATATTTTTTATTGAACATGTACTATGTTTTATTTAATAAAACATTTCACATGCATTTAATTAGAAAAAGTCATATAAGACAAGTTGGGGTTGTAAAAAAAAAAATGTATGCAAAGTGTCTTATAATCCTATAAGAGAGATAGAAACTAAATAGTCTCAAATTAAAATTTATTTAAACCATCATCTTATTGAGTCCACGATTACACTTTTATAGAGGGTTCATTAATTATTCTAGATTAATGTGATCTAAATAATGTAAAATTAGGGATAATTTAGTTTTATTCTAAATATAACAATAAAACCCTAATTTGAATTGAGAAATGGAAATATTTATATTGTAACTATAATATTTAAACTTGACAAAGTAAATAAGGGATATTTAATTTGATTATTTTTATATTTTATCGCTCATAAATATCATCACATGTTTTAAAAATATTATCTGTATGCTCAATCACTACCTAGATAGAAAATTATAGTTTAAAACCTATTTGGATGATGTTAGGAACCCCTAAAATTATCAATAATGTATTTAATTTATTGATAATGTCCACTTATAGTGTGTGGGTCTATGAAACCTTAGATCACTATGTTTGTGCCTACAAATGTTACCTGTGTATGTGATTACTTTCAATCCTATGCATTGATACCTATTTTAGTCTCCTTCCTTTAAAACCCTAAACACACTTCTAATAAAAATATTACATTTTAAATATGGGATACTATATTGAGTTGGATAACCCCAACCACTCCTCAATGAGTGACTGAGTGTTGCTTATGTCCAATACTCTAAAGAAGGATTAAATTGTACATAGTTCTCCCACCTATGCATGTGTGTGAAACATCTTGATTAGTATAGAGTGCAATGCAATGTTTATTTTTAATAGTTTTCACCATAAAATTTTAATTTTCATGTGTATTCAAACTTAACTCTAATGTTGCTCATTTGAGGGGTTTTTAGATTTGTATGATTTTGTTAAAATATCTCAAAAGAGTACTAATTTACTTTTGAAAGTATTAAATTTATTCTCAATGTAATGGCTAACTCACTAAGTGTGTATAACTTTAGGATTTATTTGTATTTATAGCTAATTATTTGATGTTTCTCGCAATGACCAACCCATGAAATGTGTCTAGGTCAATGATTTGCTAATTTTAAAAATAGTCATTGATTATTTTAAGAAGTTTTAGGTAGATGAAGACACCATGCTATAAATTCAACTATCTAGTTATTTTTGGTACTATATTGGGAGTGAAAA
>JARHVA010000312.1:3440000-3537500 GCA_037957365.1 Torreya grandis | reverse complement strand
GGATTAGTCTTGGTTTCTTGTGTGCATGTTTCATGAATGAATATGAGAATATTTTTGAAATTCACATTAGGTTGTGAAACCAAATAACTAGTAGGTGTAATATCATCATTGTTCTCAATATCTTTTTTAATGATTAAGTCTTGTATATTGAGTCTTAGTCCAAATATTTTATTAGTTAATTATCTTGTGCATTTATGCTAATCATGATATATATTGATATCAAACCCCTTAGTTTGTGCCTTTGTCATAACAAATAAAATTGATGGAGGGAGAGATATGATATTGAACTTAATTAACTTTTATAAAATATTATGAGGAGGTTATGATAATTGTGTAAATTATCTCCATTGAGGATCCAAAATGATAAGATTATTATTAAGTTTTGAAATTGTATTTATCAGTCTTAGCTTCATTATTAGTATCATTAGTTTTGTATTCAAAAGGGGATTTTCTTTGAAACTTTGAATTAAAAGATGTGGGAAAACTGGTCCCATACTTTAGCTTGTTCCTCAAGGTCTTTAACTGTATTTCACACTTCATTAAAATATTTAAATCATTTAAACACAATAGACTCATGGATAGTGTAGACACCTAAATTTATCTCAATGTATATTTTATAATTTATTTTAGCCAATTTGATTATATGGATATTAGCTAAGAATTGAGTACTTACTGGTACATATATTTTATGCTTTCCCATTTTAATTTATGATTTTGTTTGACTTTGTGACCCCCTTTTTCCATCCACATTACTTGAATTGCATGCAAAAATAAATATCTCTAAATCCTTTTTTTGTTTTGAGGTTATTTTAATGTTGAGACAAGATATATGAAAAGTGTTAAATACCATTCCTAAATCTTGTCCCCTTCCCAATGATCTCATCCTTTCATATTTTAAGTTCCCTTTTGTCACATTTATCATATTAGTTGTTGTTTTTGAGTCCTATTTTATGTCTTTGGGTCTATTTTGTGTGCTATTAGGTTTTTAATTAAAATTTTAAAATATTCATATATATATAAATTTTCTAGGAGTCATTTATAACAAGCACTCTCACATTACTAGAGCTATAATAAGTTATCCATTACTTTCACTAAATTAATAGAGCTATATCTAAAGTATTATTACATTTATGTGCTTATTACAAGGGTAAACTAGGATAAAAAATATTTATATATGCTTCACCATTTCACACACACACGTAAGTAGGATAACTAAATTTGAATTTGATCCCTCATTAGAACATTAGAAATGTTTCACTTGGTATTTTAATTAGGACTGATTAAGGTCATTATAAATCAATCCCATTCACCTGATTCACCCCTATTTGATATCTCAAGTGTTTCTAGAATAAAATAGGGTTTTCTTATCTAGGTAGATGTGTGCATGTTAGAAATTATAATAAGGTAGGAAAAGACAATAAATTAAGAAAAAAATATGGTAAAGAATAATAATATGAGATATCACATGGACAAGATCGACCCAAGGGGTTAATATTGACTATTGATATTATCCTTCTTCTACTGATCATATCTTAAGCTATAAAGTATAATCAATTGTCAATAACCTATCTACATAGGGAAAAAATCAACCCTTAGGGGTTAAAATTTATTGATGGTTCCATCATTTTCCTATTGGTTCTAAATTAGACCAAAAAATATAAATTATCCTCTATCTATTGGTACTATCCTCTTCCTATTAGTATTATCCTCTTTCTGTTAGAATTGTATTTTTTTGGAAGATACTATCCCAAAATAGAAATAATCATCCAGTTTAGAGATGAATATAATATAGTGACTCCATATAAATTCAAGTCAAAAAATTAGTCTACATAGATTAGAGAAGTGCAATAAATAAGCGAAGTCTTTTTGACCCTCTTACATTTGTTTACCACACTCATCTAACTTGCATTTTAAATCCTCCTTATTGAATTGTGATTTATGTATATTCTACCAAATTCTTATTCAAATTTTATTCTATGATTTTCTATCTAAGTAAAGGGTTACTGTTTCATTAATCAAATTTTAGATAAAACATATTGGTGACCCACATTTTATTCAAAATTTACTTTTAATATTATGCCTTAGGGTTTATATGTGGGAGTGTGTTTGGTGAATATTTCTTATTCCTTTATTTATTTCCATCTTAGGGTTTATAAGTCTTAAAATGCCTACCTCTACTAGAAACCCTAATAGTTTTTATCCCTTAGATTTTTTATTTTATATAAACTTTGTACCCTATGATTACTCTAATGAATGGACTAATGATGGTCATTATATGATTAATAATTCTAATTATGTATATGAGGAATATTATTGTTAATTAAATGGATATAATTTTGATTATGAGTAATCATATCGGGAGGAAGAGGATGACTATACCACTTTTGAAATAGAAGATCATGTTTCCATACTTATTTAGAAACCTCTCTTAACCATAAATTATAATAGGAGGAACATAATGTTAATGAACATATTTATATTCCTCAAATTTTTCATGAATTACTATCTAAAGATGATCTATTTGAGATTGCACCTCACTTATACTTATAGTTTGATACTCCACTTCATTGTATTAAATGTTATAAAAAAAACATGCATAAATCAAAGTCTTGATAAAACTAATCTTACATGAATAGATGATTCTCATGATATAAATGATATAAATGTTAATAATGTTTAAATTCATTCTTATTTACTCTCTCTAGATGATGCAAATGTTACAAAAGTATAATGTGCTTCTTATTTACCCTCTCTAGATGATCCAAATGTTACAAAATTAGAATGTAGTCCTCCTTTATATTCTTTAGATGATGAAAATATTACAAAAGTTAAATTTTATTATCCTTTTCCATCTATATATGATGAAAATGTTAAAAAAGTTGAATGTGATTATCCTTTTCTCTCTAGAAACACAAATAGATGCACATGAGAATAATATTTATTTATATCCTTTAAAGAGTCATGAAATAATCAAATTTAAAAAAAAAAATCATGACATAAAAATTGATATAATATCTTCTTTACAAACATCATCTGATATGAATGATCCTATATGTAGTGTTTATAAATTATGCAATAATGTGGTCTTATAATGCAGTGATAGTCATGACAATTCCATCATACATATGTTTCAAGTAGATGGTAAATTAAAACCCATGAGTACACCTTTCCAAAACATAACTATTATTCCTAGCCATATTATGTTTATGATGAATGTTATAAAAGACCTTAAAAAGAAAATTTTGAATTTAATTTGAAATTATTATCATGTCATGCTATTATTAAAGATAATATCATTCATGATCAACTTGTGAAATGAAATGCATTTTAGTATCCTTATCCAACATGGTTTTTAATTCTTATGATTCCCTTATTTTACCATCATGGAGACCCTACTCATCATTTAAAATAATATGTACATTATTTTGGTCATTCTAAAAAGATGGACACATATTGTTAAAGGATTCATATAGGAGTCTAAAAAAGATGATTTTATTGGTTTTATAGCATTGAAATGGTTCTCTACCCACCTTAAATAATTTATAAGACATATTCTTATTAGATCACCATAATAATTAAATGCATAAATGGACATTGGAACATTTACAATGTTTAAAGCAAGGTAATGATGATTCCATTAAAGATTACACTATTCAATTCAAGATTGATTTACACTCTTTGAAATATATACCTTTATATTTTTAAATAAATTTCATATTCAATAAGGGTCTTTTTTCTCCACTAAAAAAAAGAGCATTCCAAAATCTTTACATTTCTTTATATAATTTATATATGGATGTGCACCAATATGCATGAGTTATTAATCAATAATGTTTAATGAAATGCATCTTATATAAAAGGAAAATCTATTTTTTTGGGATAAATATCAAGGTTAGTAGGACCCCTTCCCATAAAATGATTAATTTTGACTAGATGTACAACTAGATTTAGAGCACAATAGGGAGTCCAATTTTTGAAGACCTAAAATATAAAGAACACTAAAGATAACCAAATAAAACTAAAAAACTTTGAAAACCAATTATAGAGAATATACAAAGAGTAAAACTTTTTCCAACCCAACAAATACCACTAGATAAGAAGCTTCCTCACTCAAAACTCACCAAAGCTAGAAACCCCTACCCAAAAAAACCTATTGAGCACCTAAAAATCAACCTTGAGTCACAAAAATTTGCCTAAATCTAATGGAAATCAAATATTCCATAGTAAACTACTTGACACCAATGATGAAATTCATAGAATCTAGGTTTATACTTTTCACTTTATATTTCCTCCTTCATTTACCCTTTTTACCAAAGTTAGGTTTTTTCAACTGAAAAAGATGTTGAGCAATGGTTAAGACTACTTTGGAAGCTATTTTCTCTTATTATTCATCCTATAAATAAACCTTAACCTCTTCTAAAACCAAATCTTATAAAGACCCTTATACCTATAGAGGAACTTGAGTTTGGATATTTACACTTTGCCTGGTAGATGCAAACAAATCTTCTAAACTCTGATACACTAGGGTCTCAAACAAACTATGTAGAGTAAGTTGATTAGAGAAATCAATAAGAGAGTCCCTCCCTATGATTTTTAGAGGTTAAATTCCTTAGAGGCACACTTTTATTCACTAAAGGGTCAGCTAGGGGGGCCAATAATCCTTCTTTGGCTGGTATTGAAGGAATATGTAGGATATTCACTAGATCATTATTGGGGAAACCTATATTCCTTACCCATTTCTTAAAAATAATAAAACCTTAACCTTCTAAAATTTTCTATAAGAAAACTACCATTTTGTGACCCACTTGGTTGCATTTGAAACATATGAAAGGCAACCCTTCATAATTGATAAATTGAGTCCAAACACCTTGAGAGGACTTGATCTTCACTAAATGAAAAAATGATTTACAAAGATAAACCAGAACACAACCCTCACAAAACTCTAATGAGAAACCAAATTAGGATCATTTTTGACAAACACACCAATTTTTTTACTAACTAATGGAATATCCATATATCATGCATGGATAAGAGAAGATTATTTAATATTACCTAGATCAATGCATTTGAAATAAATAAGTCTGTTGGATCAAAAAATGGGAAACAAGTGTACAAGAATACCCCTTTATTTTTAACAAACCAAGGACCATTTTTCCAAACAAATTCCCTCTCTTTCACTAAGTATAAAAGAATTAAAAAAACCATTGGGAATTAAATAAAGAGAAACATCATCAATGGAAGACTAGACTAATTTTGGCCAGATCAAAAGAGCTTACAAAAAAGGATGTTTCCCCACACATCTACCAAATAGATATCTAGAGCCTAAATCCTTATCAAATAAATTAGTAGCATTATTATAAATATCTAGGATAGGGGATCTTTAGAAAATAATAGAGGAACATCCCAAAAAAAATTTATATTAGATTTAGCCTTTTTATGCCCATCATTAGATACCCCCCATTATAATAACTACTCACATCCTCCCCACATTGCTCTTAAAAGGTGCTGGAAAAAACTCCTTATAGATAGTTGTGGGTTGAGCTTGAGGTTTAAACTTAGAATGGACACTTTTCAAAAATATGATCAAGAATGAAAAAGGTTTAAGTTATTTAGACACATAACAAAAATTAGTAATTTAGAAGCCCTAGCCATTGCTTCCTCCTTTTCCTTACCAAAAAAATATACCTAGCCACACTTATTTTTCCCAACCTTATTTCCACTTTTTGAATCTCCCACACCTGTAATGTGCCTAATTTGAGCCTTCCAAGATCCCTCCCTTCCTCCTCCCTTCCTACCTCCACTGTGTAAGCCATCACCCATGCCCTTGTCTCCACCATCACCATTTACTTCATTTACCAGTGCCTTTTCCATTTTTTTCCAATAGTTTAATAGGAATAACTATTTTTAAATATGATTAAAAATGAAAATAATTTAAAAATAGGTTCATAAGCCATATCCAATACCTTCTTCTAAACCAATAATTCATAATAAATAACAATTAATAAAGGTCTTATAAAAAGTAAAAGAATCAACTTACAAAATAGATCATAAAGTAAAAGAATATACTTACACTAAGATAAAAAACACTTTAGTTTGATACCTTAGATATCAACCACATAATATATTACCTACATTAATAGATAAGTAGTTGTTTATTCTTCCTCTAAATTATTATCATCCACCTCCAATATTTGATAAGATAAAAGGTCAACCATTTTTTACTTATCATGGTATTAATGGGCATAGTGATAATGATTGTTATGTTTTGTGATAAAATACTACAAAACATGTTGATAAAAGAGTTATTATATGTTATAACAAGACATCAAGGTCTTTCTCCCCTACTCCTTCTAGTAGTTATTATAAGAAGATTAAGACATCTTAAGAAATTCATAGTAAGGAATGAATGGTATATCAACCTTTGTAAAAAAAACCCACTATTAGAAGTCCTTATATTTCACATTATACCATGACCAAGTTATCCTAATATATTCCCACTAAGGAGACATTGGTCATTCAAGCACTTAATACAGGTGATACTAAAAGAGGTCTAGTCATCGATGCTCCAAAATTGTATGTTACAAGTTCATCTATATCTTCTCTAGAAAAAAAATGGAAGAAAAACTTAAATAAATTATGTGTGGAATAACCAAAATTACAAGTCAACATTGTATCACAACAATACAAATTATAACTATTTTTAATTATTCAATAACAAATTTGCTAACTAGATTACAATGAAATTATTTTTCCAAATAGTTTTGGAAACTAGTTTTAAGTGACAATATCACATTCATGATATTAAAAAGTAACAAATTATAACATATAATGATTAGTATAAATAAATTACACATCATACATTCATATTTTCATGATATTCTATTAACAATAATCAAATTACGAATGCAAAAATTTAAAAGATATAACATATGCATGTAAAAAACACTAACATATATAAAATAATCTTATATATATATATATATATATATATGTGTGTGTGTGTGTGTGTGTGTGTGTGTGTGTGTGTGTGTGTGTGTGTGTGTATGTATATATGTATGTATATATATATGTATGTATATATGTATGTATATATATATATATGTATGTATATATATATATATATGTATGTATATATATATATATATATGTATGTATATATATATATATATATATATATATATATATATATATATATATATATATATATACAAGCAATGATGGGGGTGTCCCCATCATATGAACTATCACTACTAACTAGTCTTGTAGCCTAAGAAGTCAAGGCCCCATCCCATCCTACTAATCTAGATGATTGTGATGGAGATATATACCATATAATCTAACTCTCAAGTATCCTGATATAATATATGGTGCATGTGTGCTTAGACTAAAAATTACAAAGTTAATCAAGAAAATACCTAGCAAAATCAAAATCATGACTTAATGTAGGTCATCTATCGAGATCCATCTGTAAGTCACCAATATTTTTGGTCACTATAATATACCATGAAATAGTAATCTAACATGGATTAAACAAATGTGTGTGTTTGTGTGTAATCTAATCAACTTTCTCCACTAAGCTACTACCCATTACATCATATGGCACATTCCACATCAAAGAAAAAATCACTGAGTTGACCATTGTTGACCAGTATGCATCACTTATATTACTGCATTATGAGAATAAATTCATATAAAAATCTAAATGAATATCAAATAATGCATATAAAAATAATATTACAAATATTCATGCTTAGATATAGCAATCATAATAGTTGTACCAACCTAGGCATCTTCATCAATCAACTATGTTGCAAGCCAAAGTGTAAGTTGTGGTACATATGGTACTCTTATTCGATACCCTTCTCCTCCATATCCATCTACTCCACCTTATGTCTAGGAACAATGTCAAGATGGGTCATTTTATACAACTATAAATAATAAAACCCACTATGCCTTAGTTCACCAATGTGTCTAATTTGTTATACATCCTACATCATCACCCTCTTCCAATAGAATAATAAAATATCACTAGATAATTGGACGAGGAGACAAATCATCACCTATGGGCCCTAGAATTAAGCCTATTCTAATAGTATCTCTAATACTTTATGTCCATGTATAGGATAATGCAAGTACAACATGAATCAACCTAAAGTATTGAGTAACTTTCTCATGTTATAATCTCTCATATACATTAGGGAATAAATATTGTAGCCACACATTAAATCATATTCATAAAAAAATCAAGTATCTTTATGACATCTCCCATATCCCATATAAATTCACCATAGAATCATCATGAGTGTTAGTCTATCTAAAATCAACTTATACTCCATAGTGTTTAACCCCTATACTATGGTATCACCTACTGATATGCAAAGATATTAGGATGATCCCAATCCTCACGAGGGATTCTAAATGGACACACCACATTGATGTGCTCATATGCCAATACATGGAGTAATTTCACTAGTCCAAGACCACATTTATGAATCTCTAATGTAAATTTGTATAGGTTTCGATATAAATGGGCTAGTATGTTATGCCTTCAAGAATATCTTGTATGATTCTCCTCAAATGACTGAAAAATATAGTACATATGATATGAGATGGTTAAAACTCATCCGTCTACTGATATCATTGATGTAATTATATAGCATATAATTTTTTTCAATCATGAAACATCTGATCATATAATCTATTTTTAAAATCATGTATTTATAATACATACTAGATAATTTATAGTCTCTACCTATAAATTATTATTTGTTAAAATTGAAGTGAAAATGTGACTTGTATTATAAGTATCTTGGAAGTTTAGAGCTCAATCCACATAATTCAGTGGTGAAAATCAAATTACAAAAACCTTTTTCACCATACTATTTATATGATTTGACCTATTACAATATCATTTACTATGCTATTGTGCATTTATTTTAATTCGTTGATCAAAATTTTTGCAAGTGATATATTGAGTGTTTTTTATCATAACATATTTCCTAAATTGAATTGGGACATGTGTAACACTTTATCCTACATTTGAACATGTTATGTTATCACTTATGCCAACTTAAAAAATGGTGAAATTTTACAAATCACAACATAATCACCATTATATTTGGAAATTTTACTTAGCAATTGAATGCAACTATATCCTATTCTATATTTTATACTATGAAGTGACTAACATGATTTAAATGATGGTAAACTTAAAATATAAACATGATATACTTATCATTTTAACTAATCTAACTTATCTAAATCACTATATATTTCAACCAATCAATTCTCCAATATTCATCCCTCACCTTGAAGGGAGGGAAAACATGGGGAAAAATTACAAATTGATACAAGACCATTGTAATTTGGATATTCAATTAGTTATTATGTCACAATGTTGCATTAGAGATTTATATATTGGTGCAATATTTGGGGGAATATGCCATGCATATGTAGTTAGATCACAAATTATAAATTTCAAAATAATACACATTATAGTTTTAAAAAATTCAAAAAGGTTAAAAAAAATTTTCATTATTAAAAATCATGAAGGCATATTCCATGCATATGAACTCACATTACGATAACAAAGTAAAAATTCATACAATTTGGGTATATGATATAGATTCATGCATAAATTTCAAACAAAACTTACAAATCTACATCTACATACAATTAAAAATTCTACATTTATTAATGGGGGCATGATAAAAATCATGTGACATTTCAATACTATTTTCTATCTATGGGCATGGTAGGGGTATCAATGTAATCCATTCTATTTTGATCATGAATACAATAAATAAGGAACAAAGTGAAAATTGAATATAAATCCATATATAATGGCTGAATTAGTTAAAGTTCATAGTGCATAACTTATATATTCTACACCCTCCAACACTATAGCTTGCAAATCCATTATGGATGCCAACCTGCTTCACATTTTTAAATTAAAAAGAAATAAACATAAATTGAGGTTTATTCATCCTTCAATGGGTAATTAATTTTTATATAATTACAAATCGAATAGGGGTTTGATCACCCTAAATTCTCTAGTTTTCAATAGAATCTCAAATTTATCTAAACAACATGGTTACTAAAGTTAGCATATTATGGTTTCTACGCCCATCAATGTTTGTAATAATCATACTGAACACTTGAAATGTTATACATTTCTTTGGATAGGAAATGAATATACATTATAGTATCCTTTTGATTCTACATGACGGTTGGGTCAACTCTTGACCCTCATCATTCCTATTTATCTATGGCATGCATACATGTGTAGTTTTTCATTAAATAATATTTATAATATTTCGTTTATGGTTATATATTTTATTTAACTTGGATAGTAGTCATATATAACTAAATACATCTTATTTTTCTAGGAACACTTTGTATCACTATCAAAAATCATGTACATAAGTTTGCATTCTCTTTTCCCCTCTTATCCAATATTTCTAATTTCAATAAAATACTAGATTAAAGGGAGGCCAATGTAAATGCCCAAATTTAGCACAATCCTCATTTTATTATTTATTTTAGACACTTTATTTTTATGGATCTTAGATAAGAATTAAATCATTAGTGGCATGTAGTTTATGTTTTATCCATTTAATTTTTTATATTATGTGATTTTTTGACCCTCTTTTCCTATCCACATTACTTGAGTTGCATGTAAAAGTAGATATCTCTAAACCCTTTTTTTGTTTTGAGGCCATTTTAATCCTAGGATATGATATAAAAAATTACTAAATATCTTCCCTAAATCATATCCCTTCCCAATGATCTTGTCCTTTAGTATTTTAAATTCCATTTTGACACATTTCTTCTTTTTAGCTCTTGATTTTGAGTCTATTTTTATGTATTTAAGCTTGTTTTGTATGCCAATAGGTTTAAAATTTTAATTCTAAAAAAAATCCTACATATACATATTTCTAAGAGGCATTTATAATAATCACTCTCACATTTAAAGTGTTATATAAAATTATACATTTCTTGTACTTAATTGCTAGAGCAATATTTGAATTATTGTTACACTTTCATGCTTGTGTCAAAGGTAATCTAGGAGAAAAAGCATCTAGATCTACAGTAACCACTTCACACACACACGTAAGTGGGAGAAATAAACTTGATTTTTATCCATATTCATAGCATTATAAATTTAGTGTAATGATTTATATTTTAATTGGTATTGACCTAAGGTCAATCCAACTCAACCTTATATACACACAATATTTTTAAACTTTATCAATCATTGATGATTTCTCACTTGAAAGAACCTATCAAGTCTCAATATCTCTGAGTGCATGCCTTAAAGGGTGTACTGGGAAAGGGTGATTAGACCATTGGTGATTTTCAAGATTTTTTTTCCCATACCACCAATTTCAACCAATACAAACCTCTCCTATATACTTCACTAAGATTTTACACCTCCCTTACATACTCCTCCAAGTAATTCACCACATCAAATAGCCCCTAACTAAGATAAAACTCATTTTTATGTTTTTCCAAACAACATCATCCTAGGCTAACCCTATGCTTAAGATATATGAGCATGTTAAAGAATTAGGTCAACCTTGGCCGACCTAGTCTCAGGCCTAACTACTTTATTTATTCAATGATATAAGGTTGATTGGGTCATCTCTATCAGCTCAAATTTTGGAATAGTTTATGGTTATATTTAGATATATATACACATCTATTTATTCCATTTCATAGAGAGATAAATAGAGGTTAATCATTAATTTACACTTCTTTACAATCTGTTCTTCCACCATTCTACTTAAGGAGTCATTGTTTAGGGTTTACACTTAGAGAGAAGGATCTTGTATTTATAAAAAGTATTGGATGATTTTCCCTATATTAGTAATCCTTATAAACCACAAAAACCTCTTATAAATCACCATTGGCCAAGGGAGAGATTGAGGCTCACCGAGTTCATCTTCAAGGTAAGTATCTCTAACTCTTATATATTTTAGTAGATAGAACTAACATAAGTAATGGATTTTAAATTTATTTATCTATCCATTTATTAGGATTATATCTATATTAACTTAATTATAATTCTTCTATGTATGTTTACTTTTATGTTTATTAACCCATTTTTTGTCACATGCTTTAGTAAACACTAGGTTAGATTTTAATTTATTTTTTTCATTTAATTATGAATAAGAAAACATAGGATCTAATTAGTGTTATCTCATATTATTGATTGAATAAAGGCTTTATAACACTCTCTAGTGATATTGTTGTGGTAAGGGACCCATTGGTTAGGTCTAGTGGATCCATATTGGTCATGACCCTAATTGTCTAAATGTACCAACAAGTGGAAGGGCTAGTGTGATTTATATTCTTTGAGTGAGGATTTATTTGTAGATCAACTTCATTTTTCCTTATATACCTTCTAGTGAACCCAATGTGAATCTAACCCTTTCAATTTTTGCTTCATGCCTTTATTAATTATCATCTATTATATATTTTTATTTCTATAGTACTGGATTGAATCTATCGATATAATATAACATTTTATACATAGTTTTAACCCACATACATTATGATTGACCTTGTATTTTAGTATACAAGTCTTATTAAATAATAGGCAACTAAATCAATCAACTCAAATCAATTCACTTCTCTCATACAAGTCTCTAAACTTGGTCAACCTAGTTGGCTCTATTAGCAGAATAAAAATCATCATCTAAACAACACAACATAAAATAATAAATTCAACACATTCAAACATTATCAAGTTCATTCTTACCTTCTTATTCATTTTTATTCCTCATTTATTGTCCTATTTCTCACAATTTTTAGTCTATAAAATTATAACCCTATAATGAACTAGGTCGACTAGATTGAGATAGTTGTTTATTTTGATTTCCTATCTAGAAGACTTGTTCAACTATGTTATTTTTGATCTTAATTAAATATATATTATCGAACCTAATGATTATGTGCTATAGTATTTTCATACTATATTGTTTGCATACAGGGTCTCCTGAACTAACTTTGTACTCTTCAAAACAAAGGAATTAATTTATCTTGATAGTAATTAATTCACTCTTCATTTTTATTGATTATTTTATTAGAGTAACATAGAATAAATATGAGGATTTTAATTTATAAATTTATTCATACTATTTTTATTTTTCACACACTTCTAAATCACATAACACCAAAAATTATTAAACAGCTTCTACCCAAGGTCTACCTACTTGGATTTCATCACCAAGGGGGAGGCCAAATTGGTTTTCTAGCCAAGTATAAATATGAGGTTGATGGTATATATTGTAAAAACACATTACATCTTTATCGCTATAGGATTGTGCAATAAGGGGGTAGGCCCCAATACCAAACTGGTACTATCACCAATATAGATCCTTTTTTGTCTTAACTAATTTAAAAAAATTATAACATAAAACATTTAGGAATGGCCACTTAGATTATCATTTCTATTTTTCTACTTGATCTCTGATCATTATATGTTATATTGTAAAACTTATATCAACCATACTTAGTATAAGGTTTATGTTATGTGGCACAATTACATTGATGCATTTATTTGTGTGTTTCTTTCAAGTTTTCTATAAAATTAGATTAGATCATCTATAGTCATAATTGTCAAAACTTGTCTCTACTTTCAAAACACAGTTGATATATTTGACTGTGTCTCCCATAGTTTCAACCCTTTTACAAGACATAGTTGTTATATTTAACCTAGTCTCTTATAGGCTATTCAATCTTATTTTATATAGTACATAGTCACCTAATTTTACTATGTCCTTTATTCAATTTTTCTATTGGTCTTCCCTCTAGACTCTATCAACCTAGTTGAATTTATACCTCTTGGTTGACTTTGTTCCTATTTTTCATATCTGCTTACTAGTATCATGAAATCCCTTGTTCGAATATTTTTGGACAACCTCAATCCATTTAGACAATATATGGGATGTGATTTAACCTTTTTTGGAATAATTAGGGTTTTTATTCATATTTAGTGAAAAGTTTGATTATAGTAAATTAGTCAATAATTATGCCATAAGTAACCTACTAATTTATTAATTATGATTATTGCTTAGACTTTCTAAAAATAACAAGTGAATAGAGAGAAATATAACTTAGCTTATAATTGTGTTGATCTAATTGAGATGAAGGATAATATTGACTATGTTAGACTACGATAGTATTAAGAACCTGGATCTAGTTTTCATTTGATGAAAGGATAACAGTGCCAAAAATAAGACACTTTGGGGTATGGTGTTATAGTCTTATTCTTGCTGATATTATCCAAACTAGTCATAGAGGTCTAAGCTTTCTGGGTTCTGTTCACCACTCTTGTATGACCTGATTTGTAAAATTTTGAAGATTAACTCTTAATGGAGCTCCTTATAGATCTGATTTATCTTTAATCATAAGTCTTTAATAAGCTTGAATATGACTTTGAAAAAAGAGAGGGGTTAGTGTGTGTAAGATGCACTAGATTTATTTCACACCCCATGTGTGGGCATGCTACCTACATACTAATTATTTGAATAGGGATCAAGTTATATGTAGTTCTCCCTTTGAAAGTGCTTAGTGCAATTATGATATGAGAATACAAGAAATGCTAAAAATGGATATGCTTGAGGTGGTTAGGGGATGGTGTAAGGATTTTAATGAGCTTGTAAGTGTATTATATGGTTGTATGCAAAGAATAGGAAAGATTACTTGAATAGTCTTATTTGTGTTCTTGCTTGCTTAATGATATTTGCCAACCCTTTCCAAATGATCTTTGAATGGGTTTATATAGGGATTTATTAGTCATGGGTTGAATGTGCTTATGTTAGTACAACAAGGAGAGGGATAGGGAACTAGAAGAATTTGACCATTATGGATAGAAATGGATGTGGACAATAGTGCTAAAAAGGGGACACCCTAGGGTCTAGTGCTATAGTCTAGGCTGGGTGCTATTTTCTTGAAGGTACATGATTTAGGAGGATGGAATAAGCATGGAAAAAGGGTCCTAGATAAACTAGAATGAGGTATTGAAAGCCTAAGGATGACTAAGAATTAGTAAAAAAGGTATCTATGAGGATCATGGGAGCAAGCAAGAGGGAACTATGGGTTAGGTGTCATTAGCCACACTCAAGTTACCAATTTTTGCATTTTATATGACTATATTTGCCCCCCTTTATTCTAGTGATGCAGCAAAGAGAAATACTAAGATAAATGAAAAATAGAAAGAATACTTAAACTTAACTATAAGGGTAAATCTCATGAAGCTATTGTGATGTTAGGTGTGCATAGAGAGAGAAAACTATGAAGTATGAATCTACAAGAAAAATAAAGAGTGGATCAGTTCTTACTAGATATGTTATATCTTAAAATAATAATGTACAAATATGGGTAAGAGAGAGAGGAAGAAAAATGAACAAATATACCTCACCAGGTATATAAACTAATACAAAACCTATTGTGATGTTGGATTATGCTAAATAATACTAGATGGTGTTATACCAATATTAATATCATGAATGGAGCTGAGTGTTCAATTCCCTGAGAGTGGCTCAAGAATGCAAAGGCTATACCTTTGGCTCCATCATCACCTACTAAGTGAAGCTATATGATCATGTGTGTGCTAATCAATGTCTAGACTGTGTCTAATCCCTCTAAATAGGTGGCTCAAGAATACAAAGGCTAGCTAGTCCTTTCACTCCATCATTGCCTCATGAAGTGAAGCTATAAATTGATACTGATATGAAATGTGTGTTAAATGAGATGGATTTTAAAGCCCATGAATGCTCTATAATTTTAAAATGTTGATGTGGATAGACAAATGTATGCTAGAAACTAGGCCACTCTTGTCCACTCTAAAACATGGAGATTAGGATTGTATGAAAGCCACTTTGAAACTAGAAACTACGCTTATATGGAAGCCACTCAAGAACTTGAGAACTTAGGAATGTGGAGATTAGGCTTGTATGAAAGCCACTTCAAAATGATGTCAACCACCTATAGATGGAATAAAGCATGCAATTGATGATAATGCCTAGGTAATACTAAACTTGGAAAGGAAAACAAAACAAATGTGCCATGCACATTACCCCCAATCACTAGTGTCTGGACCATGGATTCTAATCTAGAATTTATATCAATTACCATGTCTAAAACTAGAAGTGAGAGACATCATGCCACACATGTTGTCCCCTATATCTATATTTTCTAAGCAAAAGTGTACTGAAAACTACTAATTCTGAATTGGTCTAGCTATGCAAAATTATAACTAAACCTACCTTTTTGCCTACTTTTAAAAAGTTTAGTTTTTTTATTGTTTGGACATGAGTACCAAAAGTGGATGCTAGTGGCACTAGAACTATATTCCAAGTTGGGTGCTATTGTCTTGGGCTAAATATTATGATTGTTCTAATATTTTCACTATCTACCTAGTTTGTTCTAATTGGTTTGATATCTAGTTGTTGTTTTGGCTATTTTGAACTCTACTTTTTCAACCATTTAGAGCTCCAATATCTATGATAAAACCCCTATTTATGTCCCCCTATTTTGAGGGTAGGAATGAAGACCCTATAATGAATTCCATCATAAGAAAGATCACTAAAAGTGTGTTATACTGTAAATATACATGATATAATAATGATAATCGATAAGACATCTCAAGATATAACATGATTTGTATTGAGAGATTATTAAATCAATAGGGGTATGCCTAGATGGATATAAAAATGTAATAGCATATATAATGTATTGAAATAGAAATGAAAGTTTGGTTAGTTATTAGTTGTTAGTTGGAGGTATGGAGCATGATGTCTACCATGGCATCCAAGAAAGCAAGATAAATGCATGATGTGGATCATGGCATTACAAATAATTAGAAGCAAACAAGAAACAAGCATACAGGGCAAGAAGCAAGAAGCATACAAGGGTGGCCAAGGTGCCACACAAACAAGGGACATGGGCACGTGTCACTCATAATGGAAGGTAATGTTGGAAATATTCTCATTGATGTCAAAGGTCTAGTATTATTGGTGATAAAAACCCCATTGCATTTAATGATGTTTTTAATAGTAATATATTGGCTAATGTGTGTTAATATTTATTTAATATTAATGAATATATTTTTGGTTTCATAAAGACAAAAGAAGGGCCCATGGAGAATTCAAAGAGTCATGGGGTAAAGACAAAAGAGGAATGGGACACATTTTCCCATGAAGAGTCATCTTGAGGAATTTCAAGAGTCACCAAGTGAAGACAAAATAGGAAGGGTGCAATTTCTCATGAAGGGACACTTTGAAGAATATGAAAAGTCACCAAGATAAAGACAAAAGAGGAAAGGATGCTTTTTCTTATGAAGAGTCACCATATGACTTTTTAAATGCAAGGATATGAAGGTTCATGCAAGTTTGGTGCCATTTTCCATGAGGATTGAAGGGTCACAAAGGGGGAAGGTCAAAGGTCATTTAGAAAGCTATAAATAAAGGCTTGAGAAGACATTTGTAAAATTTAAGAGAGAGTATGATTTGTAATTTTTATATCTAGCTTAGAAGAGTAGAGGAGCGAGAGGAAAGATATATTGTAATGAAATATCATTTGTTGAGATAGAAACATTGAGAGATAGTTGTGGGGTATACACAAAAAGGGTTGGTGCTCATGAATAGTTTCTATGTTGGTGCTCAATAAAGGGGTTGGTGCTCTTGTGGGTTGGTGCTCATGAATAGTTATTGTGTTGGTGCTCACCAAAGGGGTTGGTGCTCCTATGGGTTGGTGCTCATGAATAGTTATTGTGTTGGTGCTCAACAAAGGGATTGGTGCTCCTATGGGTTGGTGCTCATAAATAGTTGATGTGTTGGTGCTTAGAAAAGGGGTTGGTACTCTTATAATTTGGTTCTTGTGAATATTTTAGTTTGATTTGGTGATCATTCATATACTTGAGATTGTTCTTTGTGGTTTTTCCTACATTGGGTTTCCATATTAAATCTAGTGTCTCTCTCTATCTTGTGTGGTGTTTATTATTTTAGTTTTATTGTATATCTTGAATGTATGGTTAAGTGGAATTTGATTAAGGGAAATTTTATAGGATTTATGATATACTAATTCACCCCCCCCTCTCAGTATATCTCATGCTTAAAAATTGGTATTAGATCAGGTTCCTTTTTTTGAAAAAGTTTTATAGCTTGAAGGTAGATCAGAGAAGCACGATGGCTGGATCACATGAAGGATTTTCTAAAAATAAAGCACCTTTGTTTGATGGGATGAATTATATTTTTGGATCATAAAAAAGAATATTTATTTGATGGCCCTTGGATTTGACATATGGCAAGTAGTGGTGGAAGAATATGAAAAGCTACAGACACTTGTAATTACTCTAGTAGAAAAGAAGGCAAGTGAATGTAATGCTAAATCTTTAAATGCTATTTTATGTGGTTTATGTGAATCTAAATATGTTAAAGTTATGTAATGTAAATATACTCATGAAAATTGGTTAAAACTTGAGAATATTTACAAAGGTGATGAAAAGGTTCAGCAAGCTAAGCTTTAAACTTTTAGAAGACAGTTTGAGAATTTGAAGATGGAAGAAGAATAAGACATAACAAGTTATCTTTTATGAGTTGATCAAATAGTAAATCAGATTCAAAGTCTTGGAGAAAATTTAGAAGAGTCAAAAGTGGTACAAAAGGTTTTGAGATCTCTACCAATGAGATATGATGCAAAGGTTTTAACAATTGAGGAGATGAAAAATTTAGCCAAGCTAAAGATGGATGAGCTTCATGGTATTCTCATGACATACGAGATACAAACTGAACAAGATAAACACTCAAAGAGAGAAGTGGCTTACAAGATATCAAAGAAAGAGAAAGCTAAGGTTCAAGAATCAAGTGATAGTTCTAGTGATGATGAATATGATAATGGAGCTCTTTTCATTCGTAAGCTAAAAAGGGGCACAGGTAAATTTCAAGGAAAATTACCTTTTAAATTTTTTAATTGTGGAAAGATTGGAAATTTTTTAGCTAAATGAAAAAATAAGGGAAATGATGATAATGAAGAAGGAAAGTCTACATACAAGAAGAATTTTAAAGGTAAATTGAAGAAGGGATTCAAGAAGAAGAGTTTGTATTCTAAAGATCCTAGCTCAGCCGAAGATAGTGGAGTCAATGATTCAAAAGAAGATATTATATTCATGGCCATACATGAAGATGCCTCTACAAGTAAAAGTAAAAATGATCAAGAATAAATAGATGATGAAGTTCAAGTGAATCTTGAAGGAAAACTCATTTGTGCCTTTGAAGAGTTAGAAGTTGTTGAGAAGAAGAATCAAAGATTGAAGTGCTAGATCGAGAAAAATGGAAAGGAGTCAAAGGAAATAATTGAAGATCTATAAGCACACTTTGAAGAAGCTAAGAAGAATGAATAAGACCTAATGGTAGGGTTGAAAATAGTAATAAAAGAATGTGAAAGGTATGTTATTGAAATTGCTTCTTTAAAAGCAAATCTTGATAAAAAAAATAAAGTAATCAATGATAGAGCAACCAATGATTCAAAATTTGAGAATAACACTAATATGTTGAATAAAATATTAGAAAGTCAAAAGGTAATATCAGATAAGACATGTATCAGATTTGAAAAGAAAAAGAGCTATTTTGAATCTCTTACAAAAGAGGAAACAAAAAGGGAAGAAGTGAAGAATACAGAGGACATCTCAAATAAAGAAGGCTAGAGGGAACAAAGCTACAAAAGGTAATCAGGTTAGAGATACACAAACAAGTCCTATTTTTATGATTACTATTTTTATTGTAATAGATATGGTCATAAGAAATTAGAATGTCAAAAAAGAGCTAACAGTTTTAGAAATAAGGAGAAGGAAAGTCATGTAGAGTCAAGCAGAAGCTACAACTCTTTTGCTCCTCTATCAAGCTTTAATGAAGAGGCCATAATATGTTAGAAGCACAACAACTTCATACACATAGATCAATACTGTAGAAGCATGTTTAAGTCAGTCAAGAAAGACTAGAGTTGCAAGGCTCCATTCATTAAGAAGAAGGTTCAGACATGTTCATGGTAGAAGAAACAACCTAAAGATTCTATGTTAGTTCAGATAACTTTGTATGCAAGAAATGAAGATCAGCCATGGTTCATCGATAGTGGATGTTCGAGGCATATGATAGGAGATAAGATTAAGTTCATAAGTTTAAATAATATCAATGGTGGCACAGTGAAATTTAGAGATAAAACCACTACCAAGATAGCTAGAAAAGGTACTTTGAGTTTGGATAATGGTAGAACCAAGACTAAGAATGCATTGTATGTAAAAGGTATTAAGCATAATCTATTGAGTGTAATTCAAATATGTGATTAGGGATACAAATTAAAGTTTTATGTAGAAGGTTGTGAGATTAGAAGAAAAGATTCAAATGAGTTGATTACAGATGTTTAAAGGATATGTAACCATTTATATGTATTATTAGATATCTTCACAAAAGCACAATCAAAGGACACATTCAAGGATATACAAGAGGAGTTAGGGTTAATTTATTTTCCTTCTTACCATTGAGGTTTAGCATTAGTTGAGGGGGAGCTAAGTGTTAGCTCCAGGTAGGCCCTTTGCCATTGATGTCAAAGGGTGAGAATAATAGGTATAGGTACAAGTGTAGAAATAGGTACAAAGAATAGGTATAGGTTGCTACATTAAGGGGGAGTTACTGTATGTTTTTTAGGTGATAGTATGCGCAAGTTTTAAGATGTGGTTGTTTCAAGATTGAGGTTGTCATCAATGACAAAGGGGGAGATTATTGGATATATTGTCATTGATCTCAAAGGTCTGGCATTATTGGTGATAAAATCCCCATTGCATTTAATGATGTTTTTAATAGTCATATCTTAGCTAATGTGTGTTCTTATTTATTTAATATTAATGAATATATTTTTGGTTTTATAAAGACAAAATAAGGGCCCATGGAGAAGTCAAAGAGTCATGGGGTAAAGATAAAAGAAGAATGGGATGCATTTTCCTATGAAGAGTCATCTTGAGGAATTCCAAGAGTCACCAAGTGAAGACAAAAGAGGAAGGGCATAATTTCTCATGAAGGGACACTTTAAGGAATACAAAAAGTCATCAAAATAAAGATAAAAGAGGAAAGGACATATTTGATTATGAAGAGTCACCATATGACTTTTCAAATGTAAGGATACGAAGGGTCATGCAATTTTGGTGCCATTTTCCATGAGGATTGAAGGGTCACAAAGGGGGAAGGCCAAAGGTCATTTAAAAAGATATAAATAAAGGCTTGAGAAGCCATTTGTAAGATGTAAGAGAGAGTATGATTTGTAATTTTTATATCTATCTTAGAAGAGTAGAGGAGAGAGAGGAAAGAGATATTGTAATGAACTATCATTTGTTGAGATAGAAACATTGAGAGATAGTTGTGTGGTATACATAAAAGGGGTTGGTACTCCTATGGGTTAGTGCTCAAGAATAGTTGTTGTGTTGGTGCTCAATAAAGGAGTTGGTGCTCCTTTGGTTTGGTGCTCATGAATAGTTGTTGTGTTGGTGCTTAGCAAAGGGGTTAGTGATCCTATGGGTTGGTGCTCATGAATAGTTGATGTGTTGGTGCTCAAAAAAGGGGTTGGTGCTCCTGTGGGTTGGTGCTCATGAATAGTTACTGTGTTGGTGCTCAACAAAGGGGTTGGTGCTCCTGCAAGTTGGTGCTTGTGAATATTATAGTTTGAGTTGGTGCTCATTCATATACTTGAGATTGTTCTCCATGGTTTTTCCCACATTAGGTTTCCATGTTAAATCTGATGTCTCTCTATCTTGTGTGGTGTTTATTATTTCAATTTTATTGCATATCTTGAATGTATGGTTAAGTGGAATTTGATTAAGGGAAAGTTTATAATATTTATGATATATTGATTCACCCCCCCTCTTAGTATATCCCATGCTTAACAGGAAAACATACACAACATGTTCAAATGTTGCATACACATATAATTAAAATAAGTAAGGTGTGTGTGGAAGCCATAATCACATAGAAGAGTACAGGCATAGGACATTGGAAAATGTCCTAAGGCACACACAAGACATAGAAGCAAAGGACATTAGCAAATGTCCTAAGGCACATACAAGAGACAATTAGGAATTAAGAAATGCAATCATATCTATCTACATAAAAGTAAGAAAGGAAAGCATGTAATAAATAGAAATATAATCACATCTAACTAATCAAAGCAAGAGGGAAAGTATACAAGACATTTTACTACAAGACTAGGTATATGTTAATAAATACCCAAGCGCTATATACTAGTGAGTGTTGATAGATAAATATATGTAGGCTAGTAAATAATGTTCATTAGCATGATAAATAGAGTGTGTGGTATAGGAATGACATAACTTAGATGGTGTAGTCATGTAGAATATGCCCCCAGTGGGTATATATATCAATGTGTGTCTCGATGTAGAATTAGGATGCCCCCTCAATGGGTAGAGTGAAGAAAACAAAGATTTGGATGTCATGATGAGTATCATGGGAGACTCTTTATCATGGTGTTCTATATCAAACAAAGGAATCATGCATAATTGTGAAGCATAAGAGAATGGATATGAATGTGATTCTGAATATTTAGATTCATTGTTGATATCTTTGAAATCATAATAACATGTATTGTTTCACTCATCATTATCTTCTTGATTTTGAACCAGTGGAATGCTAGTGTTAACTTTTATTGTATCTAGATCTTTTATTATGATAAATTGTGTCTATAAATGATTTTCCATAGGATGTTCAATAAATCCCAAACCTTGGTGACAAACATTATCAACTGATAGAATAGGAGTAGTGATGCCTTGAGCATGCTTTCCCAACCATTAACATTGACAATAAAACTATTGTAGATATTTTTGACCAAACTCATACTACTTTGAAAGTTGAGCCTCTTTTTGGAGAGGTATATTTGCATATTTTTTGTGTTTTACCTATGCTTGTGGTACTATTTCTTACTCTAATTTTTCTTTTTAATCCTTTTATTGTTCTAAGTTATGCTTTGGTAACCACTTTTGTACTATTTTTAATTTGACTCTTTGTGAATGTGTTTGTGTGTCACTATGGATTTCTTGATTGATTTACCTTGTATAGTGTCTTCATTAGTAGTTATCTATTTTATATGTTTTTTCAATGCCAAACATGAATTTGTGTGATGCCCATGCATTCTATGATATGCACAATAATATTTGGATCTTCTCACTGGATGTAGAGGATGTAGTTTGATCAACTTAGATTTAATAATTTCCCTTAGTACCTCACTTGAAATATTATTTGATCATTGAATGCTTTTTGAATAAATAGTTTTAGAATTACTTTGTTGTGATTTATTGTTTTGATATGTAACATTTATTGAAACCAATTGACTAAGTAAATATATACATGATTGACACTAGGGTGCCTTTGAGGCTTTTGTATTATAATATGATTTTCCAATGTTGTGATCTTTTCATGTAATAACTGATTTTATGTTTGTAAATCTAAAATTAAAATTTTCATACTAGTGATTTGATCCCTTAGAGTCTCACAAGTGCAAACCCTAGTTGCTTTCAATTGAACATGTAAGCACATATATTGAAGAGGGTTTAAAGAAGTTATAGGTTGAATGTATGCATTAGGAATAATAGTATAGGCTGCCTCACATTTTGAAGAGGTGATATCATGGACCTAATTAGAGGGAAAGTAGCTATCACCCTCTTGGGGGAGAGAAGGAGAAGGAATTTCTTTCCTGTGCATAAGATATGACATTGAAACTTGACAGGTGGTAGTTAGATTATATAAAAACCATGTAGCCAAAGAGTTAGGTACATCTAGGTAGAAACCATGTATATGGGATAAAATACATGTAAGTGGAGTTATAAGTTATATATAAATATGATTATAAATAATATTCCACATGAGAGAGAGAAAATAAGGGATAGAGAGCTTGAAATTATGTACTAATGCATAAAGAACTTTTACATGTGCTATGATATGTCTAATATGTGTGGCAAGATAAACACGAATTTTTTTCCATATGAGATATAGAAATAAAAGAGTAGAAAGCATGGAATTGTGCAGGAATGTATAGAAAATTTTGACATGTAGCATAACATTGGTAACATATTTAACGAAATGGAGTTGGAAATTATTTTGCATGAGCGAGAGAGAATATGCAAAAGGAATATTTAAATCTTGTGAATTTTTAGCAATAAATGTTGTAATATCATCCTTTATTATGAAAAATAAGCATGAAATACAAATAATGAAGCTTTGTACTAACATATGATAAACTTCATCATTCATTTACATGATAGGACCAATGATGGTCTCCTTATTTTTTGCAAGAAATGTAAGAAAAATTTATAAATAAGTGAGATCCATATTTGAAATCTAATTTTAGAATGTAAGGTGATACCTCAAGAAGCAATGGGACCTAGAATGGGCATATAGGGTTTTAAAAAATATTTATTTGAATAATTAATATGAAAAATTGAAATTGAAAGTGGATTTTTGAGTTAGATATGCAAGTAAAAAATCAAAAATTTATTGGAAAATTAGTGATTTAATAGGACATAGTATATGCAACTAGGGTTTGGAAAAATAAATATTTTGAAAACTTACTATGAAATTTTGAATGGATATTATAATTTTAATATGTGAGTAAAAATTTAGAAAATGATTGGAAAAATACTAAAAAATTACGGGGACCTAGTGTTGGCAACTAGGTTCTAAAAGAAAAATATTTTAAAATTACTATGAAATTTTAAAATTTAATGCTAATTTATGATTTTATTATGTAGGTAAAAAATCAAAAAAATAGATGAAAAATTAGTTGGAAATTTACCCTAGGGTTTCTAGGGTTTTAATGCATAAATAAAGTAAGTCAGGTTTAACAAATGATTTAACCTTTTTGGGAATAATTGGGGTTTTTATTCCTATTTAGTTAAAATTATGAGTAATTATGCCATAATTAACCTATTAATTTTTTAATTCTAATTGTTGTTTAGATTTTCTAAAAATAACAAGTGAATAGAGAGAAATATAACTTAGCTTATAACTGTGCTGATCTAATTGAGAAGAAGACTGATATTAACTAAGCTAGACTGGGACAGTATCAGGAACCTAGATCTATCTTTCATTTAGTGAAAGGATAGGAGCACTAAAAATATGACACTTTGAGTTCTATAACTATAGTCTATTCCTGCCACTATTGTCTAAATTAGTCACAGAGGTTTGAAATTTTTGGGTTCTATTTGCCACTCCTCTATGACCTTGCTTGTAAAATTTCAAAGCTTAAATTTCAATAGAGTTGATTTATCTTTGATACTAAGTATATAATAAGCTTGAATAGGACTTTGAAAAACAATAGGGGTTAGTGTGTGTAAGATTCAATAGATGTTCTTTACACCCCATGTGTGGGCATGTTGCCTACATACTGATACTTTGAAGAGGGATCAAGCCATATGTAGTTCTCCCTTTGAAAGTGATTAGTGAAATTATGATATGAGAATGCAGGAAATGTTAAAATTGGATATGCTTGAGGTGGCTAGGGGTTGGTGTAAGTATTTGAATGAGATTGTAAGTGTATTAGATGGTTGTGTGCAAAGAATAGGGAAGATTACTTGAATAATCTTGCTTGTATTCTTGTTTGGTTAATGATATTTGTCAACCCTTTCCAAATGATCTTTGAATGGGATTATATAGGGATCTATTGATCGTGGGTTAAATGTGCTCATGTTAGACCAATAAAGAGAAGGATGGGGAACTAAAATAATTTGACTATTAGGGCTAGAAATGGACTTGGACAATAATGTCAAAAAAGGGACACCCTAGGGTCCAGTGCTATCATCTAAGTTGCACACTATTTTCTTGAGGGTAAGAGACCTAGGGGGTGGAATAAACATGGAGAAAGGGTCATGGCTAAGCTGGAATGAGGTCTTGAAAACCTATAGATGATTGGGAATTAGTGAAAAAGTGCCTATGAGGGTCATGGGAACAAGAAAGAGGGAACCATGGGTTGGGTGTCATTATCGACACTCAAGTTACCCATTTTTTCATTTTATATGACTATAAGATGTTATTTTCTTCTTACCTTTTCTATCAAATATGATTCTTAATCTTGGATCATTTTTTATCATCTCTCATATTTGGGTTTCCATATGGTCCAAATTACTCCAACTGATGACACTGATGGATGATATCCATTTAATACATTTCAAGATAATTCTTTCTTTAAATCACCTTATTACACTATGGAGGAAATTAACACAAGCTTAACCAAAAAAATCATATGAAATATTTTAAACACCAACAACCCACCTCTTATAAATCCTCCACCTAGAAACCCTCCCCCTAATACCAATTTGGGGAATGTTCCTCTTACCAATACTAATAATCCACCCCTCAACACTAATCCACTAGTTTATACCACTTAAATTATTGCACAAATAGTGCAAATAATGAATATCATGAAAACATAAAACACTTATCAAATGATACAAATGAAACATCATTTGATAAACATGGCTAATCAACATCATATTCTCCTTCCCCAAAATAACCAAAATTTCATCCCTCCACCTCTTAAAGAGGCCATAGGAAATATTATTTCCTAATCCATTATGCACAACAAAATGCTCTAAAGCATTAAGAATGAACCTTTAGACCCCTTAATTTTTTATATTGAAATTGGGAATATATCTCCATCTATTAAATATGATGGGACCTAAAACCCTACATCTTTCCTTAAAGCATTTGGTAATATTTATAAAGGGTGGATTTAATCTAATACCTTTGCCACTACAAAAATTATAGTCAAAACATTCATAGGTTACATATTATAATGGTATAATCAAAACCCCCAACATTCTATATGGAAAAGTGAGGACTTAATAAATCTTGTAGATAAGGAAATTCAATACAATGATCTTCCTAAAAATTATCTTAGCTATTTCATTAATGCTAAATAATCCCATTTTAAATCAGCTCATGATTTCATTAAATGTTGGAAATATTTGGATCACAAATCCAATCACAACATGACTAATGATAACTTAATCAAACTCTTCATAGCTGAAATAACACCTTTCCTTCAATATATGGTTCAAAAATTTTCTCCCCAAACTCTAAATGATTATATCGATTAAGCTAAGTGATAAGATTTTTTTATGAAAAAGTTTAAGCCCAACATTAAAACCATCAAGGGATATTTCCAAAACTCAAATAATGCAATAACTATAAATCTTCCTCAAATAAACCAAAATTAGTCAAAATGGATAATCCCAAATCCTGACATGCAAACCTAATTATTCAATAAATGAAACAAATTTTATCACCTTCTAAACTAATTACTTTTACTTATAATCCACCTACATGGTATGATCCTAACAAATTGTGTTGGTTTCATGTTGATGTCAATCATTCCCATGAAACATGTCATGAGAATACCAATTTTTTTGTTTATTTTATGTTAGGAGATAAATTTAACCATGATGATATGATCAAAATACATCATCATTATTATGTTAATGCCTCTAAAAATAAATAATATTTTAAGCTTTCTTCCTCTAACAACCTAAATTTTTTCTTACCTTTAACCTATAACATTCAAACAAGGATATCTATGAAATTGAAGCTAAATATGACCAATAATATACCAATTCTCAATACGTGAATGAAGATAAAGTCAATTATTGGGGTAAACCTACCCACAAATATCCCATCACAAATCCAAATAAACCATCAATCGAAGAACAAATTATCAAAGATACCAATACCACTAACATACCTTCTAACATGAATAAGGAAACATTTCCATAATCTAAACCTCAAACTAATTCTCTTCCTACTAAAGACATTTTACCCTCCAAGCCTCATGTTGGTTCTTCATCTTCAAAATATCATTATATTTTCTTAGATAAATTAAACACTATCTTGTAAAATATCTTTCACAGAGTTAGTTTAAACTTATCCATAACACTACAAAATCTTAATGCAATAATTATAATAAATTGAAAATCTTCTTTCCCTTGAATTAAAACTACCTCTTCAAGATCCTACACTAACAAAAGTACACACTATTGAAACTTTTTTTCCTTCTTCTAAACCTTTCATAAAATTACTTGAAGAAGATATGATCAATTATGAAATTATGTTTTGAGTTGACAACCCACCTCTCTTCATTAAAATCATAATTAATACCACCCTTATTCAAAAAGTCTTAGTATATGAAGGATTGAGGATTAATGTCACATCCCTTTGGTTAATTAAACAACTTGGGTATAAAAATGATCACCTCAATCAAACTCATCTCACATGTCATAGATTTGAAAATATGAATAAAAAACCACTTGGTTGTTTTTTGCTCCCTCTTACTATTGAGCCTAATACCATACATACAAAGCTCATGGTTCTTGACTTACCATTATCCCATAATATACTCCTAGGTCACCCATGGACACATTGCATGAGGCCTATTGCTTCCTCAAGTAGTTTATGTATCAAATTTCTACATAATGGATTTTTTTATAAAAATGATATTGATCCTAATCCATGGAGTATTCAGCTACCCAACCCCAAATCTCAATATCAAATTTCAAACATTTTATTGATTAATAGTGTACCTCTACCTGTTAGAATTAGAATAGATAGATCAATGGCTACGAGTAGAGGAAAAACGAGTGGCAGCCCATTGACAGGCCCCAGGGGGGATGGATCTCTACCTGGGGTGAGCTCTCTTGGACAGGAGATAGTCTACATTAGTGAGCGGTCAAGGCTAAGTAAGGTTAACGGCTGCCTTTTGTGGAGCCAGGATCACCCTGTATTGGTCATCCCTCTGGAGGTAGTAAGGGAAGATGTGTAGTATTTAACCTCCCACACTTTGATTTGAAAATTCCTAGGCATTTGAATCCCTCTGACGGCCTTAGAAGCTTGGATTCATTGCTCTTGGCAAATGGAAGGAGATTTTGATATTATGTTGGCTAGAAATAGATATTTTTAGTGAATTTATCCTCGATATCAGATCAAAATCACATTTTTGAGGGTGGTCCCTACTTCTATGATCGTGTGGGTTTTTTTCTCAAACCCTGACATGTGGGGTTTAACTCTGCTAAGGAACTTCCAGCCTGTGTGCCTGTATGGGTGCGTCTTCTACGACTACCTCTAGAATTCTAGCAGGAGGATATCCTATGCCAGATAGCTACCATGCTAGGAACACCAACCGCTATTGCACACCAATCTTTAGACAAAAAGCTCATTTTTTATACATGCATCTATGTCAACATTGATTTAAATAATCCTCTCCCAGACTCCATGGAGATTTGTATGGGTTCCTCATCCTGGATTCAGTAGATAGACTATGAATCTATCCCTTTTCACTGTCAAATCTACCATGTTTATGGACATTTACACTGCCAATGCCCTCAGGCTTCCAAAGGTAATGGAATAGTTCCTGAATCTTCTGCTACAAAAATAGCATATGCTGGTATGGGGAATGGTCAGTCGACCCTTTTTGACAATGTAAAAACCCAGCCTGATAGTATGGCAAAAGGGAAATTTTTTGTAAATAATGCAAGCATGGTGCAAGGCTCAGCTAATCATAATAGCTCTTGCATGGATGGTTTAAACCAGTCTGACACAGAGTGAAAGGCTGCGATCAGAAATGTATGAATGCTGATAGGCAAGTAGATTTGGGTTTCAACTAGTTTGAGGCTTTGGATAGTATGGCCATTGAGGATGGCATTCTAACTGAGGATCAAGGGGAAGCACTAGAGTTAAATAAGGAAGTTTTAGGTCTTAATGAGGTTTAGGATATGATGGTTCAACTGACCCTAGGGAATTCTCTTGGCCCGGAGGAGGGGACACTGGAGGCACCACAAGTTCTACAAGAGAAGGATGTTCATTGGGAAAACTTGGTCAAGGAAGTAGATGCTAGTAGGAAAGAAAGAGGAGCCTCCTCAGTGCTTGGCTTAATGCAGAGACCATTAAAGAAAGCTTCCTTGTCTACTCCCTCCAAAGCTGGGTGTAAGAAGGACCAAGATAGAATCAAACTTACAAGTGATTTATTGGTAGAATCAGGGGTTGTTAAGACCTTAGATGAACATTTCCCTCACTCTACCCAATGATTGTCTTATCATGGAATGTAAGGGGTTTGAATAGCATCCCCCCAAAAAAATCTATGCATAGATTGGTGATTGATCATTCTCTGGATATTCTCTGTATCTAGGAGACCAAACTTTCTATTGATTTGCTATTTACTTGTATGCCAAATATCTAGTTTTTTGGCCAATGCCAGTGTGTGGTCACCTTGGGAAGCTCAGGGGGCTTGGCCATGTGCTGGGACCCTA
The DNA here is from genome assembly GCA_037957365.1 of Torreya grandis. Taxonomy (NCBI): domain Eukaryota; kingdom Viridiplantae; phylum Streptophyta; class Pinopsida; order Cupressales; family Taxaceae; genus Torreya; species Torreya grandis. The sequence goes on along the minus strand of JARHVA010000312.1, from coordinate 3,507,145 downwards.
GGAAAATTATGCCACTTCATTGGGTTTCCTACCTATCAGCCCTTTCAATGATTGCCTCTTCTCTTGAAACTGGGGAGCTGATCTTGGTTACCATAGTATATGCACCTATTGATATTACTGGACAACTTCAGCTTTGGGAGCATATTCACTATGTTAGGAATTCTTATCCTTTCCTACATGGATTATGGCTGGAGATTTTAATGCGGTGCTGAGCTAGGAGGAGAAAAGAGGGGGTTCAACTCGATTAGGCCCCTCTTTTGACTGTCTTTGCCACAATATTGATCTGCTGCACCTCTCTGATGTTAGACCCTAAAATGGGCTTTTCATGTGGAGCAACAGAAGAATAGGTAATCCTACCATCTCTAAACACCTTGATAGGTTTTTTATTTCTTTTTTTTGGCACTCTAATGCTATCTCTCTTAACTCAAAAATTCTTGACTAGAGAGATTCTGAACATTGGCCCATTAAGCTCTCTACCAGTAATATTGTTGGGCCCAAAAAGCCTCCCTTTAAGTTTTAGCTGATGTGGCTTTAGGATTCATCTCTCCATGACTTCATTGAGCAGTGGTGGAGACAAGGGAGATCGGCATATGGAACTGCTATGTATTCTTTCCTTAAAAAATTGTAGTATGTTAAAAGAAAGTTGCAATATTGGAATAGAAATTATTTTGGCAACTTGCACTATATGAAGAAGAAGGCAAAATATAGGTTAGATGGAGTAACTAGACAAATAAGGGACTTTGGCTTGTCAGAAGAGCTTCACTTTGAGGAATCTAGAGCTATAATTACCTTAGCAGAATGGGAACTCTGTGAAGAGATCTATTAGAAGCAGAAGGCAAGAATTGATTGGCTTTAGGAAGGAGATAAGAACACAGCCTTTTTCCATAACTCTATGTAGGCACGACAAAATAGGAACTTTATCTCTTCTCTTGTTACTCAGGATGGGGTGAGGTTAGCCTCCTCCCAAGCTATAACTACGGAAGCTATCCGATTTTATTCAACTCTCTTTTTAGGTGACCCACTGCCAAATGAGACTGCTGAAAATATAGTTATATCTTGCATTCCCCATGCGGTGACTGCGGAAATGAATGACTTTCTCATGTAGCCAATTGGTATGGTAGAAGTTGAGGAGGTGGTTTTCAGCATGTCTAGAGGCAAAGCCCGAAGGCCTGACAGATTCCCAGCTGAATTCTTTTAGGACTTATGGGATGTTGTTAAGCAGGACCTAATGGATGTTGTGCAAGAATATTACTCCAGCAAAGAAATGCTTAGAGCTTTGAATGCCAAATTTATATTCTTAATCCCAAAGAAGTAATAGGCCAACCAGTTGGATTCTTTTAGGCCCATTGCGCTTTGCAATGTGGTCTATAAAGTCATTACAAAACTTATTTTGTAAAGACTTAAAGGTTATCTCCCCAGGCTCATCTCAGAGGAACAAGGGGGTTTTGTGGTGGGCAAACAAATTTTGGATAGAGTGGTTATTGCTTCAGAAGCTATTCATTCTATGAGTACATCTTAGGAGCATGCTATGTTTATCAAGCTCAACTTAGCCAAAGCGTATGATAGAGTTAGCTGGAGATTTCTGCAAAAAGTTCTTTTGGCATTTGGCTTCAATCAGGATTGGGTTAGCTGGGTGCTAAGCTATGTTACTATGCCTTCCTTCTCGGTCCTTATTAATGGGGAACCTTCTGAGATTTTTGGTGCATCTAGAGGCCTTCAACAAAGGGATCCGCTCTCTTTGTACCTATTTATTATTTTGGCTGAGGGACTGGGATGGCTCTTCAAATTTTGGGTCTCTCAAAATGTGTTGCAGGGATGGAGATGGGGGAATGGGTTAACTACCTTGACTCACCTTCAGTTTGTTGATGACACAATCCTGGTAGGGAGAGATCAGATTCGAGAAGTAAAAGCTTTCTGACTCACCCTGGACATTTATCTGGTGTCTTCTGGGCAAAAAATCAATGACCATAAGTCCTCTATTTTCTTCTTCAACACACCTGAGCCTATTCAGTGAAGGATTGATACTATTTTGAGGTTCCAAACTCAAACCCTATCGTTGATTTATCTAGGAATTCCCATTGTCATGGGAAGGTAGTCTAGGCTCTTCTAGTAGAATGTGATTGAAAAATTAAGGCAAAAGGTTAGTCATTGGACTCATAGGTGGCTTTCCACTACTGGTAGGGTGATCCTTCTACAATTGGTAATCCAGGCACTTCCCATATACCGATGTATGATTCAAGCAGCCCCAATGTACTTCCTAAGGGAATTTGATGCTCTTTCTTGACAGTTTTTTTGGAGTGGCAACTTGAAAAATACCAAATAAAGCCTTATGAACTGGGATACGGTATGCCATCCAAATAAGGAAGGAGGCCTTGGCTTGCACTCTGCCATTTTGTCCAGTCAAGCCCTTGCTACCAAGCTCTACTAGTAATGGTGTTCCAATCAATCTTCTCTTTGGGCTTGAATCCTATCAACCAAGTACTTTTTGGGGGTTGACCCCTTGATATCTCTAGGTATCCTCTTAAGGGAAGAGGGTCGATGGTGTGGATTACTCTCAAGCTGGGAGCACACTTGGTAAAACACAGCCTCTTTTGGGTGTGCAATGGTGGTTTAGAGGCCCTCTTCTAGAGTGACTCATGGGATGGAGTGCCTCCTCTTTTATCTTCACATCTGCATTTATAGCCCTTACATGATTATTTTCATGCTGTTGGATGGCACACAATAGTGCATTACAAAGAAGTGTTTAACTTGGGCACAATTATTGGTTATAAATGGAAAAACTCCTCTAATTGGCCGCCAGGGGGATCGGAGGAGGACCGGATAGAGTTAGCCCAAATTCTTGCCTCCAGAGGTTGTAGTTCCCTGCAAGGGTGAGATGTCCTAGCTTGGGGAGGAGATGCTACTAGCCAATATTCTGTGTCTTTAGGTTACATGGCTTTGACAAGACAATTCTTTGATGGAGGGCAGTTCTTATGGGCCAAGAAAATTTGGAACTAGGTCCCATGGCCCAAATGTAATTTTTTTTGTGGCTTCTCACTCACAATAGGTGTCTCACCTAGGATAATCTCTGCAAGCATGGATTTTAGGGGCCGTCTAGGTGTGTCTTATGCCATAAAAGTGAGGAGACTGGGTCTCACCTCTTCTTCCAATGTTCATATGCCAAGCAGATTTGGCATCTGTGGTGGAATGCTTGGGGGACTCCTTGCTAGCACGCTTCTTCTTTGGTGGACTTCTGGGATTGTTTGGGCCATTCTCCAGTAAAGGCTTTTATTCTTCAAAATGCCTGGGTAGTTGGCCCCTCCTTTATTTTATGGAATATTTGGATTGAAAGGAATAGGAGGATCTTTAGGGGCATCCATCTAAAACTACGAGCTCTATGGATGAAAGTTACTAGTTCACTACAAGAAACCCTGCAAGTCAAGTGTGGTAGTGACATCAGCCTGGAACCTGAAGCTGCTCAAATTTGCTCCCGTCTCAGCCTTGACTTAACCATGACTAGCACTGTGGATGCGTGTAGTCTGTCAGTGAAAGGAACCAGGTAGCAAGCATGACCAGTTGACTAGATGGGGTGTTAGACTCCCCTTGGGGATGGTGTTATTAAATTTAACATGGATGGCTCTTCTCAGGGGAATCCAGGGGATGCTGGTATTGGTGGAATTAGATGTGACAGTTTTGGGAGCATTCAGTTCCTCTTTTTGATCTATAAAGGCCATCACACTAATAACCTTATGGAAGCCATGGCGATCTTGGAGGTAGTGAAATGTTGTTGTCAACATGGCTGGTAGAACATTATCTGTGAATCAGACTCACAAGTGGTTGTCAATTTGCTAAATAAATGAAATCCTGGTAAGTTGGATTGGCAATTGGATGTAGTTGTTTAGAAAATTCTTCAATTAAGTACTTCTTTATTTTCTATTTCTTTCAATCACATTCCTCGTGAGTGGAATGGTGTTTTGGATTGCCTTGCTAAGTGGGCTTTGGAGAATGGGCCTGGTTGGAATATTACAGAACAACAGTTGTTTCCTCTGAGTCTATCTTAGAAGCTGGATCAACTTGTTGACTAGGATGAAGAGTTATAACTGTTGGCTCACTTGCTTATTTAATAAATTTTTACCCCTCTTTTAGTTAAAAAATAAATAAATAATGTACCTCTACCTAAATTCATTAACATGAATCCAAATTTATAGGTCACTCTTGCTGATTATAATGATGATGAGCAAAATTACATGCAAAACACTTGAATACTACTAAGTTACCTATTTATATTTTCAAGTGGATCCCTCCTTCTTTGTTAACCCATGATTATATCATCCCTCTCATTGATGAGATCACTAAAATTCCTCCTCAATGTAATGAAAATACGTCTTACATAGAATATGACTTTGATTGTAAAGAATATAGAGTGACAAAATTATTTCAAGACCCTTTAACCATGTCCCCTCAAAACTTTAGTGATCTAGGTGTATCTCATTTTAATACTCCTCTAGAGACATAAGAATGTACTATCTCTCACACGTATGATGACAACTATATCATGGCTCAAGCTCAATCATGTGACTTGGATGTATAACACTATCATCAAACCTTACCTAAAATACATGCTTTCAACTATTATGTTCATGTAATTTCAATGAAAATTGAGTTAGAATCTAAAGTTTATGTATATCTAATTAATCTTCCACTTATCGATACCCCCTTGGGTTATTGAAAAAAATCTTACCTCTCAAAAATTTAGAACTTCTAGAACCTTCTATACCTTCCATATCATTGAACAATATACCAATTCTCATTTCTTCTAGTGATTATATAGATACCACTATGTATACCCCCTCACTTCAACTGAATCTTCATATAAAACATAACATAAAAAACCTATTATCAATCAAATTGAATCCAATCAACCTTCATCTAAAATTCCACCTACACTTGAAATAACCCTTGATGTTAAGGTAATAGATGTATGATAGATGCATCCTAAATATGATCACCATGGTAATAAAATCATTAATATTGAAGTAGACATGGAATATTATGGAATTTTACCCATGCTTCTAGTGATGAGTCCATACTTGAGTTAATCCATGATAGATAACCTTAACTTTCATGGCAACATCATAAACATGGAAATTTAAAACAAAAAGCTCCTTATTTTAATAACTTCATTTCTAGCGTAGACCCCAAAATAAATCCTATTTATTCTCTTTCTAATAATCCATATCATTTTTAAGATGGAAATTTTATGCTCATTAAATAAACTAAATGAATATAATATGGTACACCCTCATGTCCTCTACCCATAACTATCTCTAAACTCACACCAATCAGACATGATAACTTTAGCCTATTCTTAGATAAGTATCATGAAATTTTCACTTGGTCATATGAGGACATGTTAGGTATCAACCCTAGTATCATTTTGAATAATTTCATAACATACCCAAATTCAAAACTCATACAAAAAAATAATATAAAATTCCACCCTATGCCATAAATAAATTACCAAAATTCTCGATGCCAAGTTTATTAAAATTATTGACTATTCCAAGTGGGTGTCAAATATTATTCCCATTTATAAAAAAGTCACCATGATCATTTGTATATGTATCAATTTATGTAATCTTAACTATTATATCTAAAATTTTCACCCTTTAGAGGGTGATTTAATTCCTCTTAACTTGAGCTATGTAATGGGATTAGTCTTAGCTCTACAAGAGCATTTATAGAATGTTCTACATAAGGAGCTTTGTATGTTTTGAGGGATAAAAGGAATTGAAGATGTAAAATTAAGTATTTGAGAGTTTTTTGTGCATCTAAGAGGGTTGATATAAGTTTTTTAAGATAGAAAGAGGTATTTCATGGATAGAGGTTGCATTCATGAAGATAAAATCAAGATTTGAGGCATTTGAACAAGAGAGGTGTAGTGAGATCAAATGGGTCTCAAGACACCTAATAAGATATTATCATCATTAAAAAATCAATATAGTGAATACTAAAGTATATGAAAGTTGTGAAAGAGGAGAACAAAGGTTATTTAAAGGTGAGTTGATGACCAAGGAATTCCACTTGTCACTTTCCAAGCCAAGATACGAGCAATTTGAATAAGAAGACAAGATGTGTCAAGTAAATAGAGTAACCCCTATGCCATTTAGGAGAGGGAACATCATCAATAAAGTAACACATGTAATTAATGACCTTATGAGACTATTTAATAACCTCATTTATTTTAAATCTTTTCATGACTGTTTGAGACTTATCATTGCTCTCTTATATGCCACTTCTCTCTCTCCTTCTCTCCTTCTCTATATATATAGCCTTGCTTAGCTTTGTAGGGATCCTTTGGCTAAGTATAGTGAATCCTTTCTCAAATAATTACTTATACTATGACTTTTAATAATTATTAAATATTATTCTTACCTCCTCACATGCTTTCAACTAGTATACTTGTGTGATTATTGATGAATGCTAGTAGTAGTGATTGTATTCTTCCTTATTTGTCATTTCCTACCTATTTGTAAATGGATTGTCTTATTTTAGGTCATATGGTTAGTTTGCTATAATTTTTCATGGATTTAAAGTGGATTTTTAGTCATTAGTACCTTCCTTAGACCTCTTTAACAACCTTCTTATTCAATGTATTATTTATGACCCCCATGTTGAAACACTCATTATTGAAGGTCCTTGTAAAGTAGTGTGAATAGATTCAGGCCTAATCCATGTTCTTAGTACATGATATTCAAGTGGAGGGTGCTTATTTGGTGTGTCACCTCCTTAGTTAGGTTTATTTTATGTTATCCTCATCCTTTTTCCTTTGAAATCTAGTAGTGCAGTGTTGAGATCTTAATTGATAAATCAAGGAGAGCTAGCCCTATAATATAGAGGTTTAGTCTACTTAGAGGTCACCTAAAACTTAAGAATAATCCCATTACATAGATCAAGTTGAGAGGGATTGAATCACCCTCTCAAGGGTGAAAATTTCATCTATAAAAATTAATATTATAGAAATTGATTCATATAAAAATAATCATGGTGAATTTTTTATGAATGGGAATGATATTTGACACCCATTCAGAATAGTCAATAGGTTTAATAAACTTTGCATCCAAAATTTTGATAGTTTATTTATGGAATTGGGTGGAAATTTCCATTATTTTTGTCAGATAGATTTTTCATCTGGGTATGTGATGATGTTATGCACAACGATACTAGGGTCAATACCTAGCATGTCCTCATATGATGAATTGAAAGTTTAAATATACTTATCTAATAATAGGCTAAAGTTATCATGATTGATTGGCATGAGTTATTTAGAGATTTTTATGGGTTTATGACATGAGGGTATATCATATTGTATTCATGTATTTTTTTCAATGAGCATAGAACTTATGGATTGAAAATGATATGGAGCATCAAGAAGAGAAGAAATATGATTTGTTTTAGGGTCTACAATAGAAATTAAGTTATTAAAATGAGGATCTTTTAATTTGAAATTTCCAAGTTTATGATGTTTTTTTGGAATTTGAAGTTCTCTAGCATGGATTAACTCAAGTATGGATTTATCTCTAGGGAACATGGGTAAGGATCCTTATTATTACACATCTAATTCAAGATTAATGATTTTATTACCATGGTGATCATATTCATAATGTATATGTCATACATCTATTGCCTTAGCATTAAGTGTTATTTTAAGTGTAGGTGGAATTGTTGATGAAGGTTGATTAGAGTCAATTGGGTTGATAATAGGTGTTTTATGTTGTTTGTATATGGATATTCAGTCAAAATGAAGGGGATAGCCTCAGTGGTATCTATAGAATCATTGGAATAAATGATAATTGATAGAATTATTGATGATATAAAAGGTATAAAAGGCTATGTAACTTTTGATTCAAGAGGTAAGATTTTTTCAACAACCTAAGGGATATCAAGAAGTGGAGTATTAATTTAAGATACATGACCTTCAAGTTATAACTCACTATTAGTTAAAATGACATGAACATAGTAGTTGAAAGCATGTGTTTTTGCTAAGTTTTGCTTAAAGTGTTATATGTCCAAGTATCATGATTGATCTTGAGCCATGATATACTTATCATCATAGGTGTGAGAGATAATATATGATTATGTCTCTAAAGGAGCATCAAAATTAGAAACACCTAGATCACTAAATTTTTGAGGTGAAATGGTTAAAGGGTATTGAAATAACTTGGTCACTCCATATTCATTATAATTTAAATCATCTTCTATGGAAGATGTTGCATGTGTATTACATGGGGGAGGAAGTTTAGTGATTTCATCGATGAGAGGAATGGTATGATCATGGGGTAAAAAATAAAGAGGGAACTAATTAAAAATATAAGGAGGTAAATTAGTAGTATTTTAATTAATTTGGATCATCATCATCACAATCGGTAAGAGTGACTATTAAATCTAGACTCATATTAACAAATTTAGGTAGAGGTGCACTATTAATAAATGGAATGGTTAGAATCTGATACTAAGATTTTGGATTAGGTAGATGAATAATCAATAGATTAGGATAATATTCATGTTTATGAGATTTTCCATTATGGATAAAATTGATATATTATAAACCTGAGGAAGAAATTGCCCTGATGTAATGTGTCCATGGGTGACCTAGGAGTATATTATAGGCTAATGGTAAGTCAAGAACCATGAGCTTGGTACATATGGTCTTGGGGTCAATAGTGAGAGGGATAAAAATAAAACCAAGTGGTTTTATTTTCATGGTGTCAAATATATGACATGTGAGATGAGATTGCTTGAGGTGATATTTTTTATACCCAAGTTGTTGAATTAACCAAAGGGATATAAAATTAATTCCTCACCCTTCATTTACTAAGACTTTTCAAATAATGGTGGTATTAATTATGATTTTAATGAAGAGAGGTGGGTTGTCATATCGAAATATAATTTCATCATTGATAATATATTCTTCAAGGATTTATATGGAAGGTTTAGAATAAGGAAAAATAGTTTTGATAGTGTGTACTTCTATTAGTGTAGGATCTTAAAGAGGTTGTACTACTTTAAGGGAAATAGGTTTTTCAATTTATTTTAACTATTAAATTAAGAATTTTTGGTGATATGGATAAGTGTGAACTAACTCCATGAGAGGTATTTCACAAGATATATTTGAATTCCTCTAATAAATTCTAACGATATTTTGAAGATGAAGAACCAATATGAGGTTAGGAGGGTAAAATGTTTTTAGTAGGAAGAGAAGTAGTTTGAGGTTTAGATTATGGAAGTGTTTCATTATTCATGTCAGAGGCTATGGTAGTAGTAGTAGTGTCTTTGAGAATTTATTCTTTAAGTGATGGTTTCTTTGGATTTATGACAAAATCTTTGTGGGTAAGTTTACCTCGATAATTGACTTTAGCATCATTCACGTATTGAGAGTTGGTATAATATTGGTCATAGTCAATGTCAATTACATAGATAGACCTATTTGAATGTTGTAGGTTGGAGGTAGATTTTTTTTTAGGTTTTTAGAGTAAGAAAGATTGAAATTTCATTTATTTGAGAGGCATTAACATAATCATGATGACATATTTTGATCATAGCATCGTGGTTGAATGTATCTCCTAACATAAAGTAAATTAAAAATTTCATAAGCCCATGACATGTTTCATGAGAATGACCAAAATCAGCATGAAACCAAAAAAATATTAGGATCATACCATGTAGATGGATTATTAGCATAAGTGAATAGTTTAGAAAGCCCTAAAATTTGTTTCATTTATTGAATAGTTAGGGGTGCATGACAAGTTTTGGGATTATCCATTTTGAATACTTTTGGTTTTATTTAAGGAGTATTGTTAGTGATTGAATTAGTGTATTTTTTGGAATATTCCTTGATAGTTTTAATGTTGGGCTCAAACCTTTTCATAAGAAAGTCTTGTCACTGATCTTGATCAATAACATCATTTAGAGTTTGGGGAGAAAAAGTTTGAACCTTGTATTGAAGGGAAGGTGTTAAGTTAGTTATGAAGAGTTTCAATAAGTTATCATCAATTATGTTGTGATCAAAATTTTGAGCCAAATATTTATAATATTTAATGAAATCATGAGCTCCACACTAATCTCATCAGTCTTATCAATCAAATAGGCCACCCTTCTAAGGAAATGCTCAAGTATAAGGGCATATCACTAATGTTAGACCATAAACCAAATATAAACAAAATACTTAATCTAATTCAAGATATTTGGGACCCACCAAAAAAAATCTAATGCAAGAGAAAGAATGACCCTCTCAATGGAATCAATCAAGATGGAGGGTTTAATCAAGCTAGTGTGGCACACGATAGAACATTTACTTCTCTAACACAAGTTTAAGCTTTAAATAAGGTTATGGCTATTGGAGAGAAAGGTCAATTAAGTTACACACTTTTATATTTTTATTAAGAGGACTTTTTTTAGTGAATCAAGTGGGAAGCTCAAGTAAGGTGGTGGATTGTTCAATTATAGCTAATACTAGATCTAAAAGGAGGGCTATTGAAGAAGCATAAGAGAGAAGAAAGGGTCCAACTATAATTTCCTCTATGACTCAAGGGATAATAGATCCTAATGTATATTCTAAGGCTCAATAATATAAAATAAATTTTAATGATAAAACTACCTTTACACATTGAAACAAGTGGGCCCAAAGTGATGTCATAGCTCATATATGATATCCAAATATCAGTGTTCCTTCTCTCAACATAGTGCGTCATATGAAAAATATTCATGTAAGTATGTCTATGTGGGAAAATTTGTCTATTATTGGGTAAAGGGATATGTTTTAAGAGGAGTTATCTAAGCTTATCTCAACATTAGGAGCAAAAGATGAGGGTACTATTGTGTTCACAAACACATCTAAGTTGAGTGAGTCACAACAAGGTAAAGTGAACAATCCTACTCCCTTTTATGTTTCAATGATCATTGGTGACTATTTATCACATAATTATATGATATAAAGTGGGCCCAATAGCTCAGTCATGCCAAAGTAAATAGCAAATAAGCTAGGCCTCAAATATGAGACTAATACTAAAGGTGTGCTATAACTAGATGGTTCAAACACTAAGATAGTTGGTGTTATCAGGGTTTAAACTTAATTATTCATTATTTTCCCAATTTTAATTGTTCAAGATGTGGTTGTTGTTGACTTTCCACCATAATTTTCCCTTTGCTTATCAAGGGACTTCATAACAAATATTGGTGTTTACTTGTCATCATATTAGTCCTACATGGATTTTAGGACAAGATATAACACCAATGTTACCATAAAATTAGAACCTATATCAAGATTTCAAATTTATTCATAAAAACCAAATGTACGTAATGTTAATTTTACTATCATTGATGAGGAAGATCACCCAAGTGACCAAGAGCCAATTATTCCTCTTAAAGACATTTTAGATCTTTTCTTTGATGAATGGGGGGTAGAAAATCATGAATTTTAACCATATAGAGGTGTTGAAGACGTTGTCATTCATTTCTATTAATTACATGAAGAAGTTATAGTAATTCCATCTCTCTCTAAGCCTAATGATGATAGTGATGGTTTGTGGAAATTATTTTTGGATGGTTTAAGAAGCACAAATAGAGTAGGGGTAGGTATTATGCTTATTTCTCCATAAAATGAAATTTGCTATTCATCCATTATATTTTATTTTATTTATAATTATAATGAAATTGAATATGAAGCTCTTATACATGGGATTTAATGGGCAAGGAAGAAATGAGTAAACCAAGTACAAGCTATTAGAGATAATGAACTATTTGTACACCAAGTAAGAGGTAAGAGTGCATCTAAGAAAACATTTTTAAAGTATTACAATCATAAAGTGTGGGACATTATTGAATATTTTGAGGATTTTAACATCCAATCAGTCCCAAGAGAAGATAACCAACATGTTAATATGTTGACATCAATTAGAGCAAAATTTGACATATCCAACAATGTCAAGAATCCAAAAACTTAGCCACATATCAAGGTAGTTGTAAGGCCTTTAATACTATAAAATGATGTAAATTGTAAAGTGTTTAAAAGTGACAAAAAAATAGCATGTTTATCCAACAAGAGGTTAATTTTTATTGTTAAGAACTAGGCCAATTTACAACACCAATATGGGGACTAAATTAGGCAATTAAAGTCTAATAAGCTTCCTAAAATGCTGGTTACTCTTGAGAATATATTAAATGAAAGTGATCAAATAAGGAGAGTTAAAGTAAGTATATCTAAAAATAGGAACATCATGATAAAGTGACTATATTAAAATATAAACTCCTAAATCTTGGAAAGGTATGTACTCCAGCTAAGAAGGCTGCATTTATTGAGTTATGTGGATAATTTTTTGATGTCTTTGTTTGGGAGTATAGTGACCTCAATGGGTTGGATACCTCATTGGATCAACACACTATATAAATTTATCCCAATGATAATACTATAAGGAAAATTCAAATTCAAAGTCCCACTAATCCTAAAGTGGAGGTACTAATGATAAAATAACCCACTAAGTTGATAGAGTCAAAAATTATATTTCCTATCAAGCACTTTTCACATGTTTCCAACTTAGTTCATGTGATAAATAAGAGTGATGAGATCAGGATATGTGTGGAATTTATAGACATGGATATGGTATCATTGGAGGATCACTATCATCTATCTTCAATGGAGAAAATCTTTCAAGTAGTGGCAAGTTCTCAATGTGTTTCACTTTTGGATGGCTATTTAGGTTACAATCAAGTGTTGGTAAAAGAACAAGATCAATATAAGACAATATTCACTAATAAATTGGGAACATGTTCCTAAAATATAATTCCATTTGGGATATTCAATGTATATTTCACATTTTAAAGAGCCATGGATATGGCTTTCGAAGGTTTGATCAATGAGATGGTACTAATATACCTTGATGACATAACTATTTTCTCTAAAGATGCTAATGACTACTTGAATCATCCATGGATAATATTTTAAATGTGTAAAAAATATGGGGTTTATCTCAATCCTAATAAGCGTGTTTTTTTATTCATGAGGGTAAGCTACCTAGTCATATTTTTTCTAAAGATGGGATTTCTATAAATCCTAATAGGGTGAGTGCCATACTAACTTTGTCATTGGCCAAACATAATAAAGATTTGAAAAGTTTCCTTGGGAAGATAAATTTTTTTAGGAGGTTCAGATTTTACACTCTTGTGAGTCCTATAATAATTATGTTAAAAAAGCATTAAGAATTTTTTGGACCAATGAAGGGAAGGTTAGTTTTAAGGTCATCAAATAAGATATTACTCAAGCATCCACACTAATAAATCCTAATTTATCTAAGAATTTTTTCTTGTATGATTTTTACAACATTAAAACCATATATTTTATGTCAATTCAGAATAATAATGCATGAATTGAACAACCTATAGCCATTTTTAGTCAAGAATTAGAAGGCTATGAAGAGAGGTACACATATGTTGAGAAACAAGTATTGAAATTTATAAGAAGCCTTAATAAATTCAACCATATGGTGTCCAACAAAAAAATAAATGTCATGGAAACTCATCCAAGCATAAGATAATTCCTATTAAATAATGAATTTAAAGAGAAAAGATTTGGATGGATAACCAAGGTACTAGAGTATGATCTTGAGATCAAGGCCAATATGCTATAAGAGGGAGAGGGATATGTGAACACCTAGCATTAGACCTTGAAGAAGGATAATATATGGCTATTTCATTACAAGATTAGCCTAATAAAACTACAAATTTATCTTCTCCAAGTTGGAAAAAATAAATGGTAAGGTTCCTTTAAACATGTGAGTGTCTTATGGGTCTAGATCAAACAAGAAGGGGATAATTCAGATTGTAAGCAATACCTTATGTTTTTATGGATGGGTTTATTTTTAGGATATACTTATATGGAATGTTATTAAGATGTGTGGAAACATATCAAGTTTATATGATCATATAAAAATTCCATGATGGATCATTTGGAGGCTATTTTGTACTTAAAATAATAATTGTAAAAATAATGAAAGATGGTTACTATTGGCCTATCCTATTCAAGGATTCATATTCTCGGGTTAGAATATGCCAAAAGTGTGCAATCATTTTAGGTAAAAAAATAATTTTATCCCTTCATCTTAATCCTATTTATGTTAAATATCCACTTATGTAGTGGGGACTTAACTTTATTGAATGATCAATCATCCATATAGTGCAGGACATAAATGGGTTCTTGTAGCTATTGTCTATTTCACAATGTGGGTAGAAGTAGTAGCCCTCAAAGAGGCTAATGAAACTTAAATTCTTGACTTTTATGAGATTATAGTGACAAGGTTTGAGGTACTTGTAACAATCATTTTTGATAATTCCATGGCTTTTAGTGGTGTAAGAATAATGGAATGGGCTCTCCAATATGGTATATACTTGAGTACTTATTCTAACTACTACCCACAAGGCAATGGGATATTTGAGTCCACTAATAAAAAAATGATATAAATCATAAAAGGATAATAATATATAATCAAAGGACTTGGCACATTATATTGAAGATAACCATGTGGGATAATAGGATTACCCCAAAGATTGAAATTGTTAACTCACCCTATATGATTATCTATGGGAAAGAATCCAAGCTACCCATTTCACTTGAGTTACTAGCTCTTGAGTTGGAACATCATATTGAGAGAATGGAGAATGATCCTATGTAGATAATATTGATATAACTAATAGCCTTGAAGGAAGCAATAAACCATGCTATGCACACCATGGAATGTCACCAAACATAAGTGAAAAGAAACTTTGAAAAATAGTTATTTAAAGAACATAAGGAGATCTTGTCTTAAAGTGGGATGCTAATATATCTAAGCTTGGTAAGCACACTAAGTTTGATGAATTGTGACCATACCTTATGTTGTCACTACTTAAAAAGAATACAATGCCTTTCATCTTTCAATAATCAATGGTGAAGAGTTGAGTATCCTAGTCAATGGGATACACTTGAAACCATGTTATTGAGGTTAGTTTTAAATTTTTTTACATATTAGAGTAGGATTTTGAGTTCCTTAAGTGCTTTAAGCACACATGTGTGTTTTTTTAATTTTTATTATCATTCCTCCAAGTATCTTATGACACATGTGTGGTATGGTGTCTTGTCTTGAGTTTGTTCAATTTAGGTGGTTTTAAGGATGTTGTCAAGTCTTATTCTCAGTTTGCCTCAATTTAGGTTATATTCATGACTCCATAACCCAATAAATTTACTAATCCACTATTTTATATGTATATCAATAATGTATTCCTAGGAGGTCATATAAGATTTTAGATAATTTTTGGCTACCATAGACCATTTTAATATAAAAATTGTCTTTTTAAACGTTTACCTTGGTTTTCAAGCTTTAAAATCATTCATAAGGCTAGTTTAGCATTGTTTAAGGTACTTTTAACTACCTAAGTTTCACACTCTTTGATTTGGACTATTTAAACCCTCCTTAAACTTAGATTAACATTGGATTGACCTATAGGTTATGGGCTACTTAAAGTTTAGGTCAAATCTCTAATTTTGTGGGGATAACTCCCCTAATTTATCACTTGAACTCTCTTTATAAAGACCTAATCCTATTGGGATCAAAAGGGAAAAGAGATAAAAATTTGAAAGAAACCTACACTAACAATGGTGATGCACTAATGATTAAAGATCCTCTCTTGATTTGTCCCTTAAAAACACTAATGAGCCTGATGAAATGAATAATTGATCAGACCTCTCAACAAGGTTCTAGGAATGAATGTTTCATGTGAATATCAAGTTAAAGTTATGTAGCTTGAAGGGTAAGAACCTAGGTCTACATAAGACATTATTAGCTCATGACACTTCAAGAACACCTCTACTTATCAACACTTCACAAAACCCACATAGACTAATAACATGAAATTAGGTGCATAAAAAGAACTATAGAAGATAATGACACTCATAAATTCTACAAATAAACTCACATAAGGCATACTAACATTGAAACATGAAGTCTGTAACTATTTTTATATTGATTCAAAGGCACAAGGTACAATTTATAAGAGCTTTGATACACCTAACCAAGGGATGAGAAAACAAGAGCTTAATTCCTACTTAAATAGAATGTTTGGGAGAGAGGAGACAATAATCTAGGTGTAAGAGAGGCCATGAATGAGACAAGGTGGCACATAGTAGTTACATTAGTCATAGTCACTCTTTCCATGTATTGATCTCCTTCATTAACTCCTTTTTAGCATTGAGATGAAGTTTAGAGGCTATAAATTCCTTGTTTGACTTCATAAAAATCTTTAAAATTCCAAAAATAGTCCATTATTCCATCCAATAATAGTTACTAGGTGTACATGGGGTGTTATTATGCCTCCAAAAGGGGTTGAACAACCTCTCCTTCAAAGTGCATGTTGACATGGGTTTGAAACTATCTCCATTATTTGATAAAAGTATTTAGTATGGACTTTACTCACATGAATAAAATTTACAAATTCCTCAAGGTGTCCCATTAATCTCATTGTACCATTCTACACCTAGTAGGGCTTTCTACCTACAAGTTAAGTAGGCCTATTCTACTAGCTTCTCATCCTTCTTCTCATTCACTATTTGAATCAATAAGATAGTTGAACCAAGCCTTAAATTCATTTTAGAATGATTTAAATCTTATTTAATTAACTCATTGTATCAACACTTAGACCTTTCTCAACTATCCTTCACCTATAAACACATTTACCTTGCTTGACTAGGCTATTTAGACTTGTCTTATAGATTGGATGATTAGGATGAGTTAATAGAGATACTTACAAGTAACTTAAAAAATAATTCCAATATTGGAATAGTATAAAAATTCTTGAGTTAAACCTTCCCATGATTTATAATTCTTAATCAGGTCCTATACCCCATTTTCTATTCAAAACCCTATAAAATGCTTTTTTTAGAGGTGTCCATATAGCTTCCGTATAATCAGGTGCCATGGACATGGGATCTTCTAAGTTGATAACATGATCCATGTGTTTTTTCAAGTAGTTTTGAAGTGTTTGGATGAATTTTTCACCAAATCTTCCTAGTTGAGTCCCTATTAGGGTTTAAGAGTGCTTGGGAATCTTAGTAATGGTTCATAGAGGTTAAGGACCAAACCCCTGAACCAATTACACTAGATGCATGTTGATAGACCCCTCCACCTTCCTTATAGTTTGTATCTCCACATTCAAATCATTCATATAGTTGTGATGATTTGGAAATGTTCCTCAGGTAGTAAGCATGATTCTTGAGTGGTGTGAGAGTGTTTATAGACCAAAAGAGCTGACTATATGAACTTTCTTGAAATTCAGAGTGACTAAAATTTACCAAAACATCATGGTAATACCATCCAAGAAGGTTTGAGGTGTTATTTTTGTTCAAATGGCTCTGTATTTGATATAGTAGATGTATCAAACCAATTTAGACCTAAAACTTTCATTTGGATAATCACTCTCTTTGCTCTCTTCTTGCTTACAACTATAGGATTATTCTCCTTATTGAATTAAAATACATTGCTTAGGATAATTTTAAAAATTTAATAGTCTCAAGAAAATATAATAGACCTTATAAAAAAACCAAAAAACTAATTTATATATTGGTTTGCTTCATATTATGCAAAACAGGGTTTAGTGTCTTAGTAGGCCTAAAGACCTAATTGGACTCTAGTAGGTCAAGTTTGAAACTAGGATTTGTTTTAAGAATATAAAACCATAAAAAAAAAATTTAGTGACTATTAAAACTATAATCAACTTTTTTATTTCTAAAAAATACTCTTTTTTGTGAAAACACACCTCAAATCCTCTCTTGCTAGGTTTTGTTCTTGAGAAAACATGGTATATAGTCCTTTAGACAGCTATTCCAAGACTTCTATGAATCTATACTTGTTGAAACTAGTCTTATTTTTTGAAAAATAACTTTGAATTTCTTTCTATGTAGTTTGGTAATTTTCATGGGGTTGAAAGTAGAGTTATGAGCACTTTTGTAATGAAACCCTAGTTGTAGCACATTACAGTTATAAGAAAACTCAAGAGCTTTGAATGGATAGATCATACAATTAATAACACAAATTTAAAAATAATAAATTCTAGGACCTTAAATCACCTCTCTTTCTTATCATAAGCTTAGATCAAGCCCATACATATCATTTAACATCCAAACAAGGATTGTGCAGGCATACTTGTTATAATTTGTAGATAGAGTATAAATTTTGGACTTGAAGACTATCAAAACTACTTGATTTCATATTGAAACTAGTTATTAAAACTTTTAGGGTATAAAACACATCCAATAAAATATAAAACACATACATTATACTCTTATTTGAATCAAATATACTTGCTTCCAGTAACACAATCATGGCAAATTGCCTTTCTCATGTACTAGTCTCTCCAAACAACCTTTATTTATTCAAATATAAACTCTATATGATTTCATTACATATATATATTGGCTAAGATGAAGACATATAGTTTATCCAACATTAATTTATGGTCCTTTTTTAGTAAATTCATCTATGACCTCCTTGATTTGTTCTAATATGTTTGGTTTAGCCAATAAAAGCATAACAAACTAGACCTTGTCTAGAGCTTATCAATAGACATGCCAAATTAAGACTTACCCAAACCTATTATCACTCTCCCTACATATAATAAGGTTATGGACTCATTACATACTTACCCAAACCACATAAAACTATAGAATTTACAAAGAAGGATTCAAATTTTCAAGTTTATGTTTTTTTGGTGGGAAACCACCAAATGGACTCAAAGATTATATGCAAACTAAGACCATTATTTTAAGAAATAGTATGACTCAAAAAACTCTCTGACACTTATATTACACTTACCTATCACCTAATGTTGCTTAATATAAATGATACTCCTGCTTCAATCCATCAAGGTACAAAAGAACTCAACTATATGCTTATGTTTTTGAGTTATTCCACTGTAACACCATACTATTTGACTTGTGAAATATAAATCCAAGTTGAAAATTTAATTGGATGGTATTTCAATTTGATAAGGTACTATAAATAATATTTTACACTTGTCCTTTTAACCACTTTTTGATCCATAATGCATTTTGGTTATTCTGGTGATTTTCTTGAGAGTTATTATTTATAAGGAATGGGTTGATCAGTCACATCAGTAATTTTATCATCTTAATTTTCTCTTTATTTATATTGATAACTATTAGAAACATTAAATATAGGATAAATACAAATATCTTCAAGAAGTTATATTTCATATGCATTTGAGGAAAACTTCCTAAGGACCTTGTATGGCCCTATCTTCTTCAGTTTTAGCTTGTTATACTCCTCTTTTGGAAATATTTATTTTCTAAAATGAGATAATACAAGATCTCAAACTTAAAATTAAACATATTTTATTTTTATATATACCCTTTTCTTATATTTACTTGTATTTAACTCAGTTATCTTTTTCACCTATTCTTACAACTCTTGCATAGCTACTACAAATTCTTCCCCTTCTACACTCCTTTCTTGATGGCTTAAATTTATGACTTCATAGATGCCTCTAAGATTAATACCATAAAAAAATTGTAAAGGACTCTTACCTTTACTCCTATTAGGTGAATAATTATAAGCAAATTCAACTTGTGTAAGTACCTGATCCCATTTCTTGGGGTGTTCACTTGCCAAACTCCTTAGGATATTGCCAAGGCTTCTGTTTAACACTTCAATCTACCCATCTATTTTAAGATGATAGTTATAACTAAAAGGAAATTTTGTTCCAAGATTTTTCCAAATATTCCTTTATAAATGTCCCACAAACTTTGTGTCTCTATCTGAAATAATACTATTAGGTAATCCATGTAATCTCACAGTTTTTTTAAAGAATAAATAAACTATGTAGGTTACATCACTCACCTTATAAAAAGTTATGAAATGAGACATTTTTGATAATATATCAACTACCACAAAAAAAAATCATTACCTTTATGTGTTCTAGATAGACCAAGAACAAAATCCATGCTTATTGAGTCCCATGGTCTATCAAGAATTGGTAGAGGTTGATATAGACCTATGTTTAGACTTCTCCCTTTGGCATATTGGTAGATCTTTCAAGTTTCAACATAATTTTTCACATCATTATTCATGATAGTCTAATAATAAAGTTCACTTACTTGGGTTAGCATCTTTTCTTGCCCAAAATGACCTGTAAGGCTTCCACTTTGTTTTTTTTATGAGATTTTCTCTCATGGATCCCTTTGGAATACACAACTATTTACCTTTGATTAAAATATATTCTTGAATCATATAATATATCTAATGGATTATATATTGACTAGTAGAATCCTTACATACCTTGTAAGCCTCTTTAAAGTATGAATCTTCCTTGTATGAGTCCTTAAGATCCTCAAATCCCACAACCTTTAATTGCATTTTATGTAAAATCAGACTTGTACTCAAATAATCAACAACTTTATTAGATTATACACTTTTATTTTTGATCACAAAAGGAAAACTTTATAAAAATTCTACCCACTTGGCATTCCTTTGATTTTTCTTGTGTTGACTAGTGATAAACTATAAGGCATGGTTATCAATGAATAGAAAAAAATCCTTAGGCATCAAGTAATTCCTCCATTTATTTAATGCTTGAATAATTGCATAATATTCCTAATCATAATCTAAATATTTCCTTTTGGATTCATTTAGTTTTTCACTAAAATAAGTAATTGGCATACCTTCTTGGCTTAGGATTACTCCAATAGTTATTCCACTTGCATCACATTCAACTTGAAACAATTTGCTAAAGTCAAGTAAGGACAATATGGGCTGTTCTATAACCTTATTTTTCAAAATATATATATATATATATATATATATATATATATATATATATATATATATATATATATATATATATATATATATATATATATTAGCTTCTTCATTCCACTTAAATGTGTGTTTACTACCCTTAATAGTTTTTACCATAGGTGTACGAATAAAATTGAAATTCATGATGAATTTCCTGTAGAAACGAGTGAGTCCATGAAAACTTCTTATCTCAAATGAAATCATGGGTGCAGGAAATTATTCTATTTCTTTTACCTTATCCTTGTCCATATTTAATCCTTCTTGAGAGATCAAAAATCCCAAATATATTAATTTAGTTTTCAAGAAAGTACATTTCTTAAGGTTCATCAACAACCTTTCTTCTTGCACCTTATGTAAAAAAATCCTTAAAGGTTTAAGATGTTCTCCATTATATATAATAAAAATCAAAATATCATCAAGATATACTATGAGAAACTTACCAATGAATGGATTAATCACCTCATTCATCAATTACATGAAATTACTGAGAGCATTGGTTAAGCCAAATGGCGTCACCAAACATTCATAGAAACCATAATTAGTTTTAAAATTTATCTTCCAAAAGTCCCCATATCTAATTATTATTTTATGATATCCAATTTTGAGATCTATCTTAGAAAAGTATCTAGTACCACTAAGGTAATCCAACAAATCATCAATCCTGGGTAAATGAAATCTATGCCTTATAGTGATCTTTTTGATGGCCCTTGAATATGTACACATCCTCCAACCACCATCCTTATTTGGAGATATCAATATAGGTACTAAAAATGGGCTTAATATTTCTCTCACCAATCCTTTATCCAACAACTCTTACACCTATTTCTTATTTTCCTCATTTTCCTTAGGAGTCATTTTGTATGCAGCTTTGTTAGGAAGATTAACACCAAGAATAAGATCTATATGATTACTTATAATTATTTTAAGAGGTAAATCATTTGGAAAATCATCTATTAAAATATCCAAGAATTCACTTAATAAGTCTTGAACCTTTAAAGACAAATCATCAATCTTTGTAGAAGTAAAAACTATTTTAGGCTTATTAATGAGAGCATAATTTACCTCCTCGTTCATTTATTTTAGAAATTAATTTCCACTAACCAACACTTTTTTATCCTCTATTTTAGTTGTATCATTCTCTTTTATAGGTGTAAGAGCATGATTCTTACCATCCTTTACAAATGTATAGGTATTAATCTTACCATCATGCATAGCTTGCCTATCATACTACTATGGCCTTCCTAAGAGGATATGGAAAACATCCATAGGAATTATATCAAATGTAATAATATCTTTATAAGTCCCAATATAAAATTATACATTACATTGTTCATTGACTAAAATTTGATGACCTTTCTAAAGCTAATAAAATTTATAAGGAGTAGGATGGATTACCTTAATTAATTGTAGCTTACTTAACATCTCTATACACACTAAGTTATCAATGTTTCCACTATCAATGTTCAATTGAAAACATTTACCTTTAGATTTACATGTGGTCCTAAAGAGAATTTTACTTTGAGGTGGTTATTTGACTTCTTTAGTTGGTTTAATCAAGATTCTCTTCATTAAGAGTGACTCACCTTCTTTTGGAGCATCTTCTTGAATAGGATAATTTAAACTCTCTTTTTATTCCTCTACTTGAGTGATATGAATATTCCCTTAGCTATTATATGGGTATTTTGGACATTAATATGACCTATGTCCATATTTACCACATTTGAATCATCTTTCGTTGAATTCTCCACTCCCTCTATAAAATGGTCTTCATACTCTAAAATATGATCTTCCTATTGAAGGTGATGGTGTCCTCCAAAAATTACTTGATTTGCTTGATGGAATTGGGATTGATGCATTCATCCTTACTAAATTATTACTCTATAAGATTTGTGCCTTCTTCTAGTATGTAGAGGTTATATTCTTGAAAAAAATTCTTTAGATTTTAAGGCATACTAGTATGCCTCCTCAACTAATTTAGGAATGAGTAGGTTTATCTCATCTTGTATAGAAAACTTGAGACCATTCAAGCATCTTTCCACCTTCTCCAAGTCTTCCTATATATGTCCTGATCTGATAATTAATTTTAAAAATTCCTCTATGTACTCTCTTAATGTCATGTCCTATTTTAAATTTTTAAGTTACTTGAAAATGGTAGTTTGGTAATCTTTAGGAATAAATTTACCTTTCAATTTAGATACCATTCTATCCCAACTAGTTATCTTACCTTTTCCTTTCATTCTCCTCTCTACTTGCACACCATCCCACCATAGGTAGGCATGTCCTTTAAATTTTATTACTAAAAATTTTACTCTCTTTTATTCAACATTTTATATTAAAAATATTTGTCTAAGGCACTAATACAATCAATAAAATCTTGAACATTTAGATTACCATCATATGTAGCTACCTCAACTTTGAGTTTAGAACTTACCCCAATAAATACTTTGATTAGTCTCTCTTCTAGAGTCTCTTATCCAATTTATTATATTTGTGGTGCTTCTTATTCTCTATCACTAATATCTCTAGAGTCCGCTAATCTTATCTAAGTTGCTTCCATTGCCTCAATTCTTGTGTTCAAATTACTGATCTTTTCAAGTAGTGATGCATTTTTTACTTGTCTTCTTTGTCCTCCTCTTATTCTAGATCTTAATATCATTATATTTATTTGGTCTATCCTTAGATCTTATGATTATGTAAAATATTGTGCTTTGATACCATATTTGATATAGTAGATGTATTAAACCAATTTAGACCTCAAACTTTCCTTTTGATAATCACTCTCTTTGCTCTCTTCTTGCTTACAACTATAGGATTATTCTCCTTGTTAAATTAAAATACCTTTCCTATGATAATTTTAAAACTTAAATACACTCAATACACTATCATAAAACTTTTAAAAACACCAGAAAACAAATTTAGATATCGGCTTACTTCAGATTATGCAAAATAGGGTTTAATGTCTTAGTAGGCCTAAAGACCTAATTGGACTCTAGTAGTCAATTTTGAAACCAAGATTTATTTTAAAAATATAAGACCATCAAAAAATTTATCTATTTACTATTAAAACAAGAGTCAACCTTTTTATTTCTCAAAAAGTCTCTTTTTTTAAAAACACACCTCAAATCCTCTCTCACTAGGTCTTGTTCTTGACAAAACATGTTATACAATCCTTTAGATAGCTATTCCAAGACTTGTATGAGTTTGTACATGTGAAAACTAGTATTATTTATTGAAAAAAAAAATTTAATTACTTTCTATGCATTTTGGTAATTTTTTTAGTGTTGAAAATGGAGTTATGATCACTTTTATAATGATAACCTAGTTGTAGCAGATTGCAATTACAATAAAACCTGAGAGCTTTGAATGGATAGATCATATAGTTAACAACATAAATTTATAAATAATAAATTGTAGAAGTACCTTGACTAACCTATCCTACTTATTATAATCTTATATTCAACCCATATATATCACTCAATATCCAAATAAGGATTGTGTAGGCACAATTACTATAATTTACAAATAGAGTACAAATTTTAGACTTGAAGACTATCAAAACCTCTTTATTTCTTATTGAAACTAGTTATTACAACTTCTAGGGTCTCAAATAAATCCAATAAAATATAAAAAACATATATTATACTCTTTTTTAATCAAATATACTCACTTACAGTAACATAGTCATGGTAGACTGTCTCCCTCATGTAATAGTCTCTCTAAGCAACCTTTGTTTATTAAAAATTAAACTATATATGCTTTCCTTGAATCTATAGATTACCCAGGATAAAGGACTCAATATGACCCAAAATTAATTTATGGTCCTTTTCTATCAAATTCATCTATGACCTCTATGATTTGTTTTAATATACTTGGTTTAGCCAAGAAAAACATAACAAACTAGACTTTGTCTAAAGCTTATCAATACACATGCCAAATTAATACTTACCAAAACCTATTATCACTCTCCCTATGTATAATAAGCTTATAGACTCATGAAATACTTACCAAAACCATGTAAAACTATATAATTTACATATAAGGATTTAAATTTTTAATTTTATGTTTTTTTGGTGGGAAAGCACCAAATGGACGCAAAGACTATATGCAAACTAATATCATGATTTTAAGAAATATTATGACTCAAAAAAATCTATGACACTTATATGAAACTTACTTATCACCTAAAATTTCTCAAATAAAAATGAGGCTTCTACATCACTATTCCACCGTCTTGTGACACTACTCTAATGAGGGTTTTAGAGTAGTCTATCTACACACATGAATCCTAGACCTTGAATTTACCATAAGTTTTGAGGCACTTATACCTTACATTTAATATGAATATCACCTCAAAGATCTTAGAGAATGGCAATGCTAGCTTGATTAGGCCATTTGACTTCCTTTGAATGCACATAGTCATCTATCTCAACATATGTGCCTATATAATTAAATAAATAGATGTGAAGGTCTCTATAAGTTACTTTTAGAGGTCCATTTATAATATTTAGGACCTATTATCCCTCATTAAATTCATAGTTAATACAAACACTCCCCATTGCTTTGGTTTTGGACATAAACCTATCTTCTCAGGCCTATTCCATATAGTTTGACCCCTAAATGTGTCATTTAGTGAGTTTTAATGATGATAAAAATGATTTATGAGACCTTAATTATCATTTTAGAGTCAACCAACCCCATTTGGATGTGTTTTGGAGTAAGAGTTCACCATCAGATAATTTTTGGGGTTTAAGCAGGGTTTGAGATGTCCACCATATTAATGATGATTCATAGCATATGGACATCTAAAATAGGACCAATTTCCACTAAAATATAGTTAATTTACCTATTAATCTTACATGAATATCTTGGGGTCCCATGTAAAGGGTGTGTGGAGAGAGGAGCATTGTAAGGTGGCACTCAAGTTGTCTGCTAGCCAATTTTGATAGGTTATTTTATCAAGGATCATTAATAAATGTTAGACCCAAAATTCAAAAAAATATTTCATGGATATTTATTACATAATGGGACTTAAATTCCCCCAAAATATTTGGGCCTAAGTCCCTCATTGGTGAAGTGTGTGAACATTTGATGTTGCCTCTTGAGTTGACTATGCATAGGGTTGAATGACTAGAGCAGGGTTTTGAAGTTACTTAGGAATTTTATTTGTTTCCATCCACTTGAAATAATATCATCAGGGAATAATAAACCCTTAAAAATATTTTATGTCCAACAAAATTTTCATAAGGACCTAGGGTATCTCCAAGATAGTGGTAGGGTTTAAGATTAGGCTTAAGGCCTATCTGTATTGTTCTATTCTCAAGGGCATCTAATGTAACTTGGGGTGTTTATTAGTTTTTATTATGTATTGGGACATTTAATATCTTAATTTACTATTTGAAAACCATATTTGGACCCTAGTATGCTTTTCAGTTCTTCAAGACATGGATTCACTCTTTATCCCCAAAATTTGACTGTCACAGATAAGGTTAGGTATGAGACAAAATAATGGGTATACCTAATATTATTATGAAAAAAATGAGATAATTATTTATTTTAAAAAATAATAATTACCATTTATAATTATTTTTAAGGTTTCTTTGTGCCTACAGAGACCTCGAAAAATCATTTTGCCTAGACTAGCTATAGGTTGCTTGTTGACTAAGTGGTTAAGCATAAGAGTTCTATGTAGGGTTTTCTCCTTTATTTCCTTAATTTATCATGGTGATATGATTTAAATTTTATGTATTATGAGTATATAATAACTAAAATATCAATTTCTAGCATTTATTCCCTTGTATACCATTCCCGTTCTCAATATTAGGGTTCATGCCTATGAAGGCCCATTTATCCTCAAGTCTAATGTTTGATGTAATTTTACAATTTAGATGGGGTGACCACCTATATTTTTCTCCCATTTTATATTTAAAATTATCTCACCTTTTATGAATTCTTCCTTACACCCTAGGTAATATGGAGGTATTCAATATGTACCAACAATGTTATATACCTTCATCTGCTTGCAGACTGTCTATAGGGGTTTGAGTAATAGGCCTATATGAGAAGAGAGTAGTTTGTATATATTTTAAACCCTTGTGACATACTCATATCCAAATTAATATATTTTGGATACACATATTATTTTCATATCACTCTTTATGACCATGAATTGTCCACACAATGCCCTTTGGAGACTCTTATATTGTAGACTCGGAATGGCTAGTTATAGGTGGTTATTAGCTTCTCTAGGAGGGTATATGATCTAAATAGACCTATCCTCCATGAGTTAATTATTATTTAGGGTTAAATTATTTATCTAATTATGTTTAAATCATTTATACTTGGAAGGGAGGATGGATGGTGAATGAGGTTGAAATCATGGTGGTATGAAGGGTGGACATGAAGACAGGGTTGAAACATAGTAAAAATGGCAATGAAAACAATATGAAATGATATAGGTATGAAAATGACATGGAAAAATAATGATAACAATTAAAAGATAACCCCCAAGTACCTTAAATACCTTAGAAAACATACTAATGAAAATATATCACTTTGGAGGCATATAAAGAACACATACAGTCAAAAAATGAAACCTAAGAATCTTCAAGAAACCTTAATATTGGCTAATAAGCCTTATAATTTGCAAAACTATGTAAACTTTATAGGAAAATAAGCTAGTTTCAACCCTATGAGGCCATCATGGAAGTTGAAAAAATTGCTCATAAGGATATGATGATGACATATCATGGCTTTAACACCTCATTCCATGTTCATAGTTATATTTGAAGGCTCTGAAGGTGCCATTGAAAAACACACAGTACTACTACATATTAAACCTCAGATGCATATGAAATCTTTCCTTGAGGACACCCTTTGATCTGAACAAGAGATTGATGGACCTCAAACTTGAGAAAATAATAATGGGGAAGCTTAAATCACTCAACTAATCTTTAACATTATCAACTCTTTTTTATGAGAGTCCTCAACACTTTATTTAGTACTCAAACATTCCTAAAGATTGCATAATGTGATAGTTTGGATGTTTGTTAATTCCATGAGCTCACACATGTGATTCAAAAAATTACATGATATATTCCTTTAAGACCTAAGGAAATAGGATTAACTATTGGTTTGGTTAAACAAAATAAAAACCCATCAAAATCATTTTGTTCCATTTGGCCTATGCAGACATGGACAACATACAAATACATTAATTTATTAAGGAATGTTCATAGAGATTAGGGGATCAATCTAGAAATAAATTCCCATGTATGAAAGATGAATAAGTGTAATTCCCCTAGTTAAGAGATTGATCCTCCCTTCTCTCTCCTTTGTACAATCTGAGCACAAACCTAAGTGCTCTCTAAGCCTAGTAATGAGCTCAAGGGGAAGATAGGCTATTTTTGATCTCTCTAGGCATTTAAATAGTTTTCTTTCTCCCTTATCATTTTTGACTTCCCTCTGAATTTCCTTGAGTCAAGCCATACTATACAGATCCATACCATTTGGGAAACTTATAAAACCTAGAATTTATCTACATTTTCTCTTAATTTAGACCAAAATACATCATTAAAATTTATTATGGAGGTAAATTAGGAGTCACGTGATATTTTTAAGTTGATGGTATGAATTGGGGGAGTTGAAAAGTCACAAATTGGCATGTGTGGGGCCCATTATGGGGGATTTGAGTGTTGACCATGGTGTAATTGGATAAATGGGGTATGAAATGCTTTGTTATTGGTATAATGAAGCTCATGAGGTCTATCAAAGGTGTGGAAGGTGGTTTAGTATCCCATCAAGATCAAATTAGGCCTCATTATGATCAAAAATATTGACTTTGGTACACATACATGACCTTAATAGAGTATATCAAATGAATATCATGACAATATCTATGAAGAGACAATTATGACCTAAAAAAGACCTTAATTGGATCTCAATACACTTCATGATGTCCTTTAATTATTTTAAGTGAACATGCCTTATGTGATTAGGTAGAATAGAGGTATTCATGATTCTTCATTAGACTGCCTTGTCAACTCACCCCCATCATGGCAATTTTTTGAATGTTGAAACTTCATCAAAATGGCTAGGGTCCATTACACATGATCAAATACTATGAAAAAACTTGACTCAAGTTAAAATAGAGGTAAATAAGATCACCAAACAATGTTATATCATGACAAGATAGTGAATTTTTTAAACAATCCAAACTCACAAGATAAATAATAATAATGAGGATTAATGATCTTAGATCAAGACTCAAGGACTTGAATTTGACCCCTTTAAAGGTCTTAGGATATAAATTGGTAAAATTATGGTGACTCAGATGGCTTGACTAGCTTATTGGTTGAGGGAACTCAAAACTCTATGACTTGCTCTTAATGACTAGCAAATGACCCTTTGAATGCACATAAACTCTGCCCAATACCTTATAAAGTTTGAGACTCAATGAGACACAACAAGAAAAAAATACAATAAACACACAAAAAAATACACAAGAAAAAGAAACAAACAACTAAGCATGTGTAGAAGCACTTAGAGGAAGGAGACAAACACTAACTACTATGTACAAGAAGAACATGATGAAAGCTAATAAAAGAACTTTAGGAACATAAAATTGATAGGGATGGGTATATCCTCACAATTATATATATATATATATATATATATATATATATATATATATATATATATATATATATTAAAATAATTACTTTCCTTTTAGTTGTTAATGATATAATTCCATCTCCAAAGATTATCAAACTTGGAGTGTTTCCTTGGCTTGGCATGGTCTTCATCCCACTTTAGCACTATATCTCCCTATTGGAAGGTCTTGGATGAAGATATTTTATCAAATTAATTATTTAATTTGTGTTTAATATACCACATGGCATGAATAACATTGTTGCTTATTTCCTCTAACTCTCTTAGCTCATTTATTCTCACTTGCATTGCATCATCTTCCAAGAGCTCAAGTTGGTGAGCAATATCTAAGGCTGGTAGTTCAAGGGAAATAGGTAGTATTGCTTCTCTACCATAAAAAAATAGGTAAGGGGAGTTCCCAATATACTTCTTATGTGTGACTATATCTACCCATAAGGCAGTCTTCAACTTTGTGTGCCATTCCCTTTGATTGTCCTTCATGGTCCTCTTAATTATCATTATCAAATTTTTATTTATGGAATCTACTAGCCCATTACCTTAAGAATAATAGTTAGAGTAATCCTTGAGGTATATTCCATGAATGAGGGCCCACTAATATACTTTATCACTATTAAAGGCAAAGTCATTATTTGATATGATTGTTGAAGGTACAGTAAACCTAGTAACAAGACTGCCATATGACTCCAATATTAAGTTATCATTAGCCTCTTTAAGGGTATCTATATCCACCCACATTTTGAAGTAGTCAATAACTATTAGTACCACCTATACCTAGAAATAAAATTGGGATGGATAATTCCTATAAAGTCGAGGCCCAATTGTATGAAGGACTGCTCAACTTGGGTAGGTTGTAAGGGTAGAGTAGCTAACCTTTACGTAATGGTGAACATGGCACACTTATAAAAAAATTTGAACCAATAATGTGAGTCTATAAACAAGGTGTGAAAAAAATATCCTACTCTATTTATCTTTTAGGTTGTGGTCTTAGCATCAAAGTGCCCACATGTAAGCCCATCATGAAACTATGCAAGTAACTTGTCAATCTGGCTTGATTCAACACACCTTAAAAGAATACCTCCTATATTATTATTGAATAATAATATATACACAAATATATAATATATGTTATACAGCATAAAATGTCTTATTTTGGTCCTATCTAATCTTATAGGACATTGGCTAGTTTGGAAAAAGTTGATCACATCATGGGTCCAACTGAAAGGGGTCATGATTATAGTTGCCTATTGACTATCTTAGATTGTCAACACCATGTATTTCTCTTCTCTAACCTCTTATACAATATATTCATAGATCCCTCTAACTTTTATTATCTTGGTAATCCTTACTTTAATTTCATAATACATACATATTGTCATCTACCCAACTCTCTTCTCATTTAGATCTCTGTTAAGTATGAACTCCTTTATGCTTGGGTACACTACCATTAAAATTAACTTATTATTAGACACCATGTGTCCAAAATTATTAAGCCCTATCATAATATCAAGGACATTATTTTACATAAATGTGTACATTTATTCATATCCTTCTAAGGATTGACTATAGAAAGCAATTGGTTTTTTTAGCCCTTCATCATTCTACTACATGAGCATAATAGAAATGCAATTAACTATGGGGAATGCATACATGAAAAACTATTTGATAAAATAAGGGTTAAGGATGGTGGGGGATTGATAGATGTCCTTATTTATGTCCTAAAATTTTATGTTTCTTTCCATTATTCATGTCAACTCCTTGTGCTTATTGAGCATATGAGTAAGTGGATTCTCAAACTCTGCAAACATTGGGATAAATCTCCTTCTAAAGTTAATTTTTTTGCAAGAATCTATACAAAACTTTATTATGATTGGGTATGGGTAAGGATAATATTTATTCAATCCTCTTAGATTCAATGAATATTCCATACTTTAACACAATTTATCCTAATAGTCTTCCCTCATGGACTATAAATATGCATTTCTTAGGGTTTAAAGAAACACTAAACTACCTGCACCTATCAAAGACTAACCTCAAAATTGTTATGTGATATTAAGGATGATTTGAAAACATAGTGATGTCATCAAGATATATTATCACCATATCATTAATGATCCCTTGAAAGGCAACATTCATTTCCCTTGCATTGGATATTCTAAAGGGCATCTTCATGTATGCATGGGTACCCCACTTTATTGTGAAGGTAGTCATGTGTTTATATTAATCCCTTACCAATATATGATTATATCTATAGTATACATAAATAAAATAAAAATTTGAGATCTTACAACCTTTTGAAGGATCTGATCCATGGATGGTAGTGGATAATGGTCTCTCAAAGATACCCTATTAAGTCTTTAAAATCAACACATAGGCATTTCTCCCCAATATTTTTCCTCATAGTCACAAGGTTTACCACCCATGAGTAATTATTAATATGGAATATAATATTATATTCAATTAGTTTAGTTAATTCCCTTATCATGAGCTCTTCAACCTTATGATTGATTAGTCTTTACTTTTGCATTACCAGTTTTGCATTATCATCCAACTCTATGGTGTGTTCGGATAAATTGGGGTCAAAACCTTTAAAATAATGGTACTCACATGAAAATACATCTAAAAAATCATAATATAATGTTATTAATGTATATCTCTATTCCTTGGTATTCACTTTTCCTAACTTAAGCAACTTGTCTTTGAAAATGGCTATCTTCTCATAGTGTTCCTCTTTGGTGGAGATACTCACCTTGTCCTTCCTTAATTGATAATCTTAATTGAAGGAAATCTCAAATGTCAAAAATAATTTGGGTAATTTTTTAGCCTGTAATTTTACAATCTAGTCACCAAATTGATGATGTAGTCTACCTTGGTTTTTATGACAAAAGTTTTCCTCGTGCATGAGAAAATAAGCAATATGACTATCATTATCAAAAACTTGCTAATTCACCTCATTATCAGGTACTAATGGCCTGCACACAACCTTTATTTTTTAATACCATTTAGTGCCTTTG
The DNA here is from genome assembly GCA_037957365.1 of Torreya grandis. Taxonomy (NCBI): domain Eukaryota; kingdom Viridiplantae; phylum Streptophyta; class Pinopsida; order Cupressales; family Taxaceae; genus Torreya; species Torreya grandis. The sequence goes on along the minus strand of JARHVA010000312.1, from coordinate 3,474,594 downwards.
AATCCATTAGTAATGTCATATTGTGCACCAAGCATAACTAGTTTTTTTTCATGATGATTTCATTCCCTAGGTATGGAATGGATGTCAAATGCTAGGAAGTCCAATAAGAGACCCCAAAATCAATTATTATAGTCTTTAAATATAGGATTTTTAATTTAAATAATACCTCTCACCTTCTATACCACTAAATCACCATCTCCCTTCACTTGAAAAAAAAGTATTCCTCTTATCCTTGCCCATTATAGCTTATGGATGAGGGATTCATATTATATAGTGTTTAAAGTAAAACGATATAATAAACTTAATGTAGAATATTATCTATGACTAGAATGGGGAAAAAACATAACTCCAATCCCACTCCTATTATTTTACCTTGATCCATCAAATAATAAATTTAATATGCCTTCATGTTATTGAGTTGGGCTTATGAGGCTATGTACAATAGCTCCTTATTTATACATATAATATACACATAGGCCTACCTCCTCAATGGTATTGTATGGGTCAAAACCATGGTTTTCATCTAACCATTCATAAAATGTGAGATCTAAGATGCGTTCAATATGGTCTTTGGACTCTTGATCATTGATATTCTCATCTTCATCTAGGATAATGTAGTTCACATTGGAAAGGTTGGGCATGTAGGATTCTAAGTGGAACCTAGAAATAGGTTCATACCTAATGGTGACCCTTATCCCATACATACTTCTAAAGACCATGTATGATCAATTATAAGAAATATACCCCCAATATTTTTAGTGAAATCCCTAGATAGGCATAGAAAAAAATATAGAGGAAGGTCAACTATCATGATGTCTTGGGAGATGGTATAGTTAAGGTGGGCATCCAAGGAAATTTTGAGGTATTTAAGAACACCTATAATCTTTGTGGGATATCCATAAAATTTCTAAAATCCCTTTTCATTTGGATCATACTTGAGATTTAACTTATCAGCTATGGATTTTGACATGACTAAAGTAGAATCACCACTATGTATCATGCAATTATGAATATGTGAATCTCCTATTATGATTGATAAGTAGAAGGGAGGTGGTTTAACTAATTTAGGAGCTTGGGTTTCATTAGGTTGACTATCATTAACATAAACTTCACTCACCTTATCATCTTGCTTATTCATGAGTGAAATCTTGGAGAGATATTGTATAAGGAGATTTTTCTACTTGGAATGAGTAGATCATCCCACATAGGAATACTAACATTGGAATTATTCATGTAATATAAAATTATTAAGGGATATTGGCACTCTTAGGATGAAACTTAAAAGTATGGGCATCACTTGTAGCTTGTACAACTTAGGGAATGAAATGACTCTTTTATTGTTTCCCATGTCCTTGTGATGTCTACTATGTTGGAGGGATTTTATGGACTACACCTTGAGTGGAAACCTATTGATTTTTTTGGGGATGTGTTGGAGTTACCTTAGACTACCCAAAATTATCTTCAACCATCCTCATTTTATCCTTTGTGTGGGATGCATCTAAGTTATCTATCTTGAGCACATTCTACCCCAAATTTATTGCCACTTGCTCAAAAGAGTGTTTAAATATTTGAAAGTTATAAAAGGTGGTCTTAGTAGGCTCCTTAATTACATTCCCTCCTTGTTGACTTGGAATTTCAGTTGGGTTCATGAAATACATGTATTTATGAGGCACTTGAAAACCTTATTTATGTTGCAGAGGAGGCATGTTGTCATGTGATTGAAAGGTAAGACCATGATGCATATAATAAGTCTAACATTATTCCCCAATTGGAGTAATTTCCATCTTACCTGATTTACCCCATGGATTATAACACTACCCTTCTTGTGTGTAATTATTCTGAGCTACTACCAACTCCCTTGAATTGATAGAAGCATTGGGGTTGAAACTATTATAAGGTTTGGCCAATGTAATCTACCCTTGGCCTTATTCATTATGATGATAAGGAGGCCTATTTTATGGTTAATATTGATATGGATCATAAAAAGGTAATTGATAAGGTCTATAGGATGTATTCTCCTACCTCTTCAAGGCTACTAGTTTGTTGTTTTGGCCTTTGAGTAATCCCTCTATCTTACAAAGCCATTAGACTAATCTTGATTGTTTGGATCTAGAAATGGAGAAATGGTGGGGAAAAGAGGTTGAATTTATATAAATGAGAGCATGAGGGGCCTAGGAGTAAGATTTAGAACCTAGATTAAGTAGTTTTTTGCTCTTATGGAAAGATCATAAGCTTTTGGTAATGTATTCCCCCCATGTACTATATCATCACAACAACATTAGAATTTAAGGCCCTTATATAGTATAAAAAGAATAGTTAGAAGTGGGATTGATGATGAAAAGGATCCTATCCCAATTTTTTAAAAACCTATAATTAAAATCAATAATGGATTCCTAGGGGATTTTCTTGATTGAGGTGAGTTGTTCTACTAGGGAAACATGATCATTTCTTTCCTCAAAATGTTTTCATAAGAACTCACCAAATTAATCCCATGTGTTTATAGAGCAAAGAGTGAGGCCCCTATAACACTAAAGTACTTTACCCCTCAAGGAGATTTTCAAGATTTTCATGGCTACATTCTCTTGGGTTATGTTGTGCATTGAGCACAAGTTGGCTATATCAGCTATACATTCCATAGGGGTGGTGGAGTTTTCTATTTTAAAGTAGGGAAGAATTTTAAGGACATCAACTAGGATATCATCAAACTAATTAGGGTTTAAAGGATTGCCATCAGTAAAGGGTATAAATGCTTACATTCTATGTCTAGCCATTGGGATTAGAAGACTTACAATAAACTATGTTTGGGAAAAATTGGGGCAATTAGGAGGTGTAATATTAAGGTTAAACCTAGGAAACCTATTTATTCTTTAAATATCTAATGATAACAAATTTAGTCTACTTACCTTTTAAAGATTATCTAGTAGACATGTTTTACATGAAATTACTTTTAGATCTACCATAGATTATCTTTAGCCTTATAAATATCCTCCAAAGTGGTCAAATAATGCTTTAAGGCACTTGATAGCTGATCCCATTTAGTGTGTCATAACTATTAGCTACCCAAGTTGTACCCTCTTTGATTTAGTTTATTCAAACCTTCCTCAAAATTTGACTAACATTGGATTGACCTATAGGTTGTGGGCTACCTAAATTTTAGGTTAAACCTCTAGTTTTATGGGGCTATATCCCTTGATTTGTCACTTGAAATCTATTTATAAAGACCTAATCTTATTGGGATCAAAAGGGAAAAGAGATAAAACTTTGAAAGAAACCTATGCTAATAGTGGTGATACACCAATGATTGAAGATCCTCTCTTGATTTGTCCCTTAGAAACAATAATGAACATTATGAAATCAATAATGAATTAGACCTCTCAATAAGGTTCTAGGAATGAATGTTTCATGTCAAGGTCAAGTGAAAGTTTTACAACTTGAAGGGTAAAAACCTAGGTCTACCCAAGACACTATTAGCTTGTGACAATTCAAGAATACCTCTACTTATCAACACTTTACACAACCTCCATAGATTGATAACATGAAATTAGATACATGAAAGGACATATAGAAGATATTGACACTCATAAATTCTAAAAAATAACCTCTCACAAGGCACACTAACATTCAAACATGAAGGCTACAACTATTCCTCTATCAATTCAAAGTCACAAGGTATAATTTTGGTAGAGAATTGCTACACCTATCCAAGTAATGAGAAAACAAGAGCTCAATGCCTACTTAAATAAAATGTTTGAGAGAGAGGATAGAAGAATCTAAGTGTAGGAGATGCCATGAATGATACCAAGGTGTCACATGGTAGTTACAATATTCATAGTCACTTCTCCATGCATTGATGTCCTTCATTGACTCCTTTTTTGCATTGAGATGAAGTGTGGTTGCTATGAATACCTTATTTGACTTCATGTAGAGCTTGACCATGCCCAAAATAGTCCATTATTCCATACAATTATAGTTACTAGGCATAAATGTGGTGTTATTTTTTGGAGAGTTGTTAATGATGTCTCTAAGGTGATCAAAGATGTTGACGAGGTGTCATGTGTTCTAGGATGATAATGACAAAGTATGTTTCAATGAGCTTCAGTGTTCCTACATGGTTATTCAGTGTTTGAGTGAGGTAATTAATGGATGATATTGATGGTGTGGACATGTTTTAGAGACTTTATGGGGTGATATGAGTGCTTAGAATGCCTATAGAAGTGAACAAAATTCATCAGAGCAGTCATATGAAAGTCTAGGTTCAAGTAATCATCTTGTTAGAAAACATTGAGTAAGCAACTTGATGATATGATATTTCATATGTGTGAAGGTTTATTTTGATACATCAATGGATTCCCCTATGAGATGTGATCATGTGGTTCAAATTTTAGGTCTAAACATTGAGCGTGGAAAACTTTATTAAGGTGAAAAGTTGGCTTCTCAAGTAGAGTTCACTAAGTTCCCATACTTAGCCAAATTTGCATTATCAAAGATCTATGGTGAATATTTAATTTCGTGATGAAGATATATGATTAGAAACTAATCTGACTATATAAGGATCTAATGGAGTGCATGATCTTGTCAGACAGTCACCCAATGGCATGCATGAAGTCAATATGTCAAATGTTCTCAAGATTGTATGCACTAGTGAAATGTGTCTCAATTATGATGATTTAATAGAAGTTCAATAGCACATGGGTGCTCATTTATATGGATATTGATGGTGAAACTTGAGTCAAATAGTTAATTTCCAAAAGGTATGCAAGGGTTCCAAGTATCTTAATCATAGATGCATATGTCAAAGATAAATGGTCAATGTTAAAGATTTAAAGATAAGAAGCTCATGAGGATATCAATGGAGTGTATTTATTCAAAGTTTATAGGGGATAGGTGATGATGAAAAGTGTCAAATTTTTTGTATTTACATAGTTACTATTAGAATTTAAATATTCAAATTTACAAAATAAAATTAGTCTGTATTATTTGAGCTATAAATTTTGATATATACAAAATTTGATAATGATGTAAAAGGAAAAATTGTAGAAAACTTCAGGGAACATATAGATAACTTAGTTATAAGTTTTTAATATCTATAAAATATAATTTATTGAGATCCAAAGTTTATTTTTTATTCATTCATGGTGTTCTTGTGTACATAATATTGTTTAAGCAATTTGTGCTTTAGCAGAAGAGTGTTTTGGTAGGAGTAATCACCTTAAGATATCATAGAGGTTATATGGAGTAGACCCATGCATTTAAAAGTTATCTTATGTTCTTAATTTTATTCTTGAAGTGTTAAATGGGTAATAAGTATTCATGAGACCTATAAGGGATACTAAAGCTTAATTGAAAGGCATAGCTACTTAAGTGTGACCTATGGATGCTGTGACCAACCTATGAGAATGGTTTTGAGCTATGTGTTAGCATGATATAATTCTTAAGGTTTAAGATAATTTTTATGGCCAAAATAGATATTTATATTCATGAAGACTCTATAAATATTGAAGGCTAAGATAATGGTTTCTAGACTTAGATGTGTATGTGTTGAGAGAGTAGAAGATAGAGATGAAGGAAAGAGATCAGAGGGAGTGTCCTTAGTGGATGGACTGAAGTATAGAGTAGATTAAGGATGAGCAAAGAAGCTTGGAGTGATATAAAATGGGTATTTGGATGAATTTATTATATGAAATTTTTTGTGTGTGTATGATGAGTTAAACTAGAGGTGTTATACACTAATTTTCCAATCAGATTGAAATACAATTAGAGTTATGGAGTTATTTATTTCATAAGGTGTTGTGTTGGTGCTCCATCTAGAACAAGTGGGTTTTTGTTCATACTTATGGGTGGGTGCTCCTTTTAAAGTGGATGCTTCACTAAAAGGTTTCATGTTTTTTATCATCTTATAGGACAAGTTATCCATGTGTTTTTAGGCTTGAGAGTGGGTTTTATTCCCTAAAAGGGTTTCTCATGTAGATCTTATGTTATGTGCATGATCTTACATCATCTTTCTTATTCATTATATTTTTAACATATTGTATGATTTATGAATTCTTGTGGTCATTTATAAAGAGTTTGAAATGATTAAAATTGAATTTTGATATATCTTGCATTATTTATTTACCCCTCTCTCAATGATTGTACCTTTAATAATTGGTATCAGATCATGAATTTCATTGTAACTTTAACCACTTGAAGGTGATCTAAGATACAATATGTCAAGTCAACATAAATAATTTTTCTCTAAAAATCAATCACTATTATTTAATGGGTCAAATTATTCTTTCTATAGTGAAATCATGAAGACATGCATCATGTCTCTATGGTTTGATACTTGGCAATATATCATATATGGCTATACTACACTAGTTATTCCTCCAATTAGTGTTGTTAAAAATAACTTGATTTGAAATAATTTTAAAGATATGAATGTTATAATTTTTGGTCTATCTGAGGCTTAGTTCACCAAAGTGATCCATTGTAAATTTTCCAAGGAAATTTGGGATAAATTACAGACTATCTATGAAGGAAACCCAAAGGTAAAAATGGCTAAATTACAGACCTATCAAAGGAAATTTGAAGGTCTCAAAATTAAGGAAGAAGATACTATGGAATCCTACCTTCTAAGGTTTGATGAGGTAGTAAACATGATTAGAGGTCTTGGAGAGGTAATTGACAAAGCTACTATAGTACATAAGGTATTGATGACACTTACACTCAAGTTTGATTCAAAAGATTCTATTGTAGAATAAAGTAATGATCTCACTTAGTTGAAGATGGATGAAATACATGGCATACTTAATTCTTATGAGATTAGATTTGATGAGGATAGACCTCCTACGAAGGAAGAAACCTTCAAGGTGATCAAGGAGACTGAATCTGAGAAGAACAAGTTAAGTCTTAAAGATTTTGATCTTAATGAAGATCAAATCGAAGCCATGATTATAAGAGGATTAAATGTAGGATTAGGTAAGTATGAAGGAAAAATTCTTTTTAAATGTTTTTCATATGGTAAAGTTGGTCATTTTATAGCTAAATGTCTAGAAAATTTTGAACTCTAAGAAGCTTCTAAGGAATCTCATGAAGATGAACACAAGAAATCTAAGGGTCCCATCAAGTACAAAAAGTTCTTTAGTAATAAAAATGGAAAGAAGGAATCATAAAAAGGTAGTAAGATCCTTTACCATGAAGAAGATAGTAACTCATTTGTAGAAGAAGTAAACACATCTGATGGTGATGATTCTTCTAATGAGGATAAGGAGACATTGTTCATGTCTTTTAGTGATGATGAAGGTGAATGTTCTTTAAGCAGAGATTTCTTTGGTAGAGATAGATCAAAGAAAAAAGATGAAAAATTCAATCTTGAAGATAAATATTTATATATTGTGGAAGAAATTAAGATATTACAAAGAAATAATAGAAAACAAGATTTCTTGATCAAATTCTACGAGGAGAAAATTAGAATTTTGGAAGGAAAGATTAGTAATGAAGTCAATGAGAATGATGAGATCACAAAACAACTTGAAAGTCATTGTTTTACTCTTAATAAATAAGTAAAGAGTAAGGATGAAGAGTGTATCATGTATCAATCAAAGATAGAGTCTTTGTAGATGAAACTAAATCAAGCTATGAAAAAACATACAACTGGCGATTTAGATAATAAGGATTAATTGATGAATGATCTTGAAGATATAAATATTGAGAATAAAATAACAAGAATATGATGTCATAAATCAAGGGCTATGAAGAATAATAAAATGTGTTTGAAACAAGAATGAATGATGACACTAGGGAACATGAAAATACTATCAAACATCTTAATAGTGAATTATAAACTATGTCTACAAGCCTAAAAACCAAAGAAGATGAGTGATTAAGATATGTGATTGAAATTGAGTCATTAAAAACTGAGTTAAACAAGACATATTATAAGGTGAAGTTATTTTTGAAGTATGAAAAGAGTTCAAATGATCTTGATAATAGTCTGAGTAGTCAAAAGCATACTAGTGATAGATATAGTCTTAGATATAAAGAAGAACAAAGAATGTAACTTAAGACAAGATAAAGGTTTTGAAGATCAATTATTATTCAAGGAATTAAGGTATTGATATAATGAATAAAAATCAAATTAGACAACCAAATGCTATGAGGTATGTGATTTTTAATGGTCATTATTACTTTTTAAATTAGTTTGGTCATAAGTAGAAAGAATGTAAAATATCCTCAAGGAATGAATTTGCATGGAATTATGAGAAAGGCAATGGAAATCATGAAGAAAATAATCACTCAAGATAGTCAATAGGTTCATAAGAAAAGAATGACATCTTTTTCTATAAATGTCAGGGATTTGGTCATATTACAAAGTTTTGAAATATATTCATCAGGAGACCAAATGATTAGGTACATGAAATAATTCATGAAACTTAAATTAATAATATTATATCTCAATCATAAGGTATGTACAATTTAATCAACCTCATTTGTTTCAAATGTCATCAGAGAGGTCACATAGCAAGGTTCTGTAAGAATAATCAGTGTTCTACTTCAAAAAATGTCAATCCAATCATAAAGGGAAGGAGCCATAGTGAATGGAGGCCTAAGATGGTATATGATGAAAGATGTGTATGATGAAAGAGGGAGAATATGTGAGATGAAAGAGGGAGAATATGTGATATGATCTAGTATTGGTAGAGATATGAAGATGTATAATATAGATTTGAAATCAATCATGTTGATATGATGACTTGATCAAACCAATTCAGGTGCTTTGATAATGTATTGAATCCTCATTCATAAATAAAGGGGGATCTTTGTAAAATGGTCAAGTCCTAGGATTAAAGGATTGTATAGTTGAATTTGAGAGAGAAGATATGGAGTTAATTTTGATATTTATTCATGTTGGAGATGGTTTTAATGTGATTAAAGGGTTCCTAAGCCTTATATAACTTATGGGGAATCCCTCTTAATGTTTTCAAGTCCTCAAGATCAGAAGATGAGCCCACTTTGTCAATGTGCCAAAGGGGGAGAAAGTAATTAAAGAGAGAGAGATAGGGTGTGAGCATAATATTTATATTGGTGTTGATATCAATTAAAAATGGTTATATTTTTATAAATTTGTCAATGATGTCTCCAAGGTGACCAAGGATGTTAATGAGGTGTCATGTGTGTTAGGATGGCAATAACAAAGTGTGCTTCAATGAGCTTCAATGTTCCTGCATGGTTCTTCAAGGTTTAACTTACTAAGGAAATTTATGGATGATATGTATGATATGGATATGTTAAAAATACCCTATGTGGTAATATTAGTTCTTATAATAATTATAGAAGTGAACAAAATTCATCATAGTAGTCATATGAAGGTCTAGGTTCAAGTGGTCATCTTGGAAGATAAGGCTGAGTAAAAAGTTTGATGACATAATATTTCACATGTGCAAAGGTTTTATGAGAATTTTGATACATGGATGGATTACCTTATGATAAGTGATCATGTGGTTCAAATTTTAGGTCTAGATATTGAGCGCAAAAAAATCTATTAGGGTGCAAAGTTTATTTCTCAAGCAGAGTTCTCTATGTTCCCATACTTAACCAAATTTGTATTATGAAAGATATATGGTGAGAATTTAATAAGGTGATGAATATATATGATGATAAACTAATCTTAATAGATAAGGATCTAAAAAATCATATGATCTTCTTAGACAGTGATCCAACAACATGCATGAAGTCAATATGTCAAAGGTTCCTAAGATTGCATGCTCTAGTGACATGTGTCTTAATAATGATGATTTGATGTAAGATAAAAAACATATGGGTGTTCATGTAGATGGATATAAAAAATATGTCTTGAGTCAAATATTCAATGAATAAAAGGCATGTTAGGGTGATAATTTTCTTAATCGTGGATGCATATGTCAAAGATCAATGGTTAGCATTAGAGAGTTAAAGTTAGGAAACTCATGAGGAGATAAACTGAGTGTATTTGTTCAAATTTACTAGGGGACATGAGATTATGACAAGTGTCAGATATTTTGTATTTAGATAGTGACCATTAGAAATTAAATATTCAAAGTAATAAAATAAAACTACTTTGTATTATTTGAGCTATAACTTTTGATATATGCATAATTTGATAATCATGTAAAAGGAAAAATTGTAAATAACTTCAAGGAAAATCCAAAGAAGTTAGTTATAAGTTTTGAATATTTGTATATTCTAAGTTATTGATCTCCAAATTTGACTATTTGTTCATTCATGGTGTTCTTATATACATAATATTGTTTAAGTAATTTGTGCTTTAGCAGAAGAGTGTTTTGGTAGGAGTAATCACTTGAAGATGTCATAGAGGTTATATGGAGTGGACCCACATATTTGAAATTGATCTCATGTTCTTAATTTTCTTGTTGAAGTGATATAGGAGTAATAGGTCTTCATGAGACCTATAAGGGATACTAAGGCCTTATTGAAAGGCATAGTTTCTTAAGTGTGACCCATGGATGCTATGACTAACCTATGAGGATGGTTTTGAGATATGTATTAACATGATATAATTCTAAAGGGCTAAGAAATTTTTTATGGACAACATAGATTTTGATATTCAATTAGACTCTATAAAGAGTGAAGTCTAAGGTAATGGTTTCTAGACTTAGATGTGGATGTGTTGAGAGAGTATAAGATAGAGACAAAGGAAATAGATCAAAAGGAGTGTTCTCAGTGGATGGAATATAGTATATAGTAGATTAAGGATTAGAAAAGAATCCTAGAGTGATGTAAAAGTGGTATTTTGATGAATTTATTATATGAGCAAGTTTGTGTGTGTGTGTGTGTGTGTGTGTGTGTGTGTGTGATGAGTTAAAATAGAGGTGTTATACATTATTTTTCCAATGAGATTGAAATGCAATCAAAATTATGGATTTGTTGATTTTATAAGCTATTGTGATGGTGCTCAACATATAGAACAAGTGGGTTCTTGTTCATACTTAGGGGTGGGTGCTCCTTGTGAAGTGGATGCTTCACTAAAAGGTCTTATGTTTTTGATCATCTTATAATACAAGTTATCCATGTGTTTTTAGGCTTTAGAGTGGGTTCTATTCCCCAAGAGGTTTTCTCACATAAATCTTATGTTATGTGTGTGATCTTACATCATCTTTCTTATTTATTATTTTTAACATCTTGTATGCTTTATGAATTTTTTTGGTCATTTATTAAGATTTTTAAAGGATTAAAATTGAAGTTTGAAATATATTTCATCATTGATTAACCCCCATCTTAGTGATTGTACCTCCAATAATTGTACATCCATTTCTATCATTTCATGGAGAGATGGATAGATTTAATCATTCATTTGCACTTTTTTATAATCTATAATTCCATTATTATACTTGAGGAGTAATTACTTAGAGTTTACACTTGGAGAGAATGATTTTTTATTGTATAAAAGTTTTAGATGCTTTATCCTATCTTAATGATCCTTAAAAACTAAAATAACCTTTTTAAAAACCCCATTGAACAAGGGAGAGATTGAGTCTTGACGGGTTTATCTTTGAGGTAAGTATATCTAACTCTTACTCCTTTATTTGAGTATATATAAGTAGTATAAGTAATGTTTTTTTGAATGTATTTCTCTCTCTATGCATTAGGGTTATATCTATATTAACTTAATTAGAATTATTTTATGCATGTTTACTTTTATGTTTATTACCCCATTTTATACCACATGCTTTGGTGAGAACTAGGTTAGATTTTACTTTAATTTTGTCATTTACTTGTGAATAAGAAAACATAGGATCTAACTAGGGTTATTACATGGTGTTTCTTAACTAGATGTTTTAGAACCCTCTCTAGTAATATTTTTGTGGTAAGGGACCCCTTGGTTAGGTCTAGAAGATCCATATTGGTTATGACCCTGATTATCTAAATGTACCAATAAGTAGAAGGGCTAGTGTGATTTATCTTCTATGAGAGAGGATTGATTTATATATTAGATTCACTTTCCTTTGTATATAAATCCCTTTCACCTAAATCCCCCATATTTTATATCTTAAGTGTTTGTGCAAGAAATTAGGGTTTGATATTGTATTTACATGCATACATGTTGAAAAGGTTAAGAAAGTAGGAAAATACATTATTAGGGAAATAAAATCATCTAAGAAAGAATTTAAATTTGAATTATCACACAGATAAGATCAAACCATAGGGGTTAATATCAACTACTAATAATGTTCTTATTCTTCTAATCTTGTCTTAGGCCAAAAAAAGTAATTAGTTGTAAATAACCTATCTACATAGGGAAAATATCAGCCCATAAGCATAAAAAATGACTAATTTTACCATCCTCTTCCTTCTAGTTCTATCCTAGACCAAAATAAATAAACCTTCCTCTATTTATTGCTATTATCCTCTTAATGTTGTTAGTATCCTCTTTATGTTGGTATTGTCCTCTTTCTAATGATACTGTCCCATAATAAAAATGATCATAAAATTTAGAGATGAACAAAATATACTCCACACAAATTTAGGTTAGAAAATCAATCTACATAAATAAGGAGTGTGATAAATAATCTAATCCTTTCTCTACCCTCTTGCAATTTTTACTACAATTTTCAAACTTTCATGCTAAATCCTTCTTGTCAAATTGTTCTTTGTGTAATTATACCAAATTATTAGTCAAATTGTAATCTATTATTTTTTATCCAATTAAAGGGTTTTTATTTCATTAATCCAATTTTAGATAAAGTAAATAGGTACACATAATATTTTCTTGAATATATCTTATAATTCATTATCTACGACATGATTTGGAATTTTTAAAAGCATAGTCTAAATCAAAGTAGGTAATAACTAATGGGATTATTAGGTCCTTGATTGAGTTTTACAATTTGAGAATAAGAGAATTCTCAAAAAAAATTGATAGAAAAATGATCTAGTTATTGATCATCCAAAGGATTAAAATCATGTACCAATTGGGGAGGAATATCATAAAAACCATTGTAAGGCATAGTTCTTAAGGTTCCTAGGTGAATTTTTTTTCTATAGCTTATTTTTAGACACACTGAATAAAAATTATGCATGGAAGGCTCTAAGATGTTTTTCTAGATCACCTTTACCATTAAATGGTGTAAGTTTAGGTGTAAAAAATCATGTAGATAACTGATTATTATAAATATCTAGGGCCAAATCATAATGTAATAATGCTTAATTATTTTTCAAATAATCCAATATATGATAATATTGTTCCAATTGAGAAACCTTGGCTTGAATATATAAAAAATTTGTACAAGAACTTGGTTTGTATGTGTATTATAATGATTAGTAATAGGTGGTGTCACATGAGTTATAAGCCTAGGAGGCAAAAAATTATGTTGCATAGGGATAACCATGTAAATTTAAGGAGTAAGTTGTGTTCCCCCCACATTATGGGTAGGCATCACTTGTATAGACACAGGTGTAGACATATTAATAATTATTGTTGGAATAATTGTTTGAACACCTATTGTAGAATCTATGCCTCTAATAAGTGTATTAGTTTTATTCAAAAGTTCAATGTGTCATTCCTCATATGTGGGTTCCTTAGAAATATTTTTATTTTCATCTGTATCTACATGTAATAATGCATCAATCATTTATGGATTCATTTCAATATTTTTTTGTAAGTTCATGCCTACCTATATCATCAAAAATATTATGAAAATGAATATAATCATTCCCTTTATGATAATTCACTTTATTAGTATATTTCATTGTAATTATGTTAGGGGTTCACTTATATAAATAATAGGAATTAAAAATTAGACTTGAAAGTCAAATCCTAAATAAAAGATAAATCTTAAGCATTAAGATAGGATAAAACCCTAAAGGATGAATTAAGATAGGGATTTTCGTGCTCAAGTTAATGATTAGGTTGATTAGATTAATGTGATATAAATAATTTAAAACTAAGGATAATTTAGATTGTGTAAAATATATAAATAACACCCTAATCTTAATTTATAAATGGAAATATTGATATTACACTTATTTGATTTGGACTTAAAAATGAAAAAATGGGAGATATACTTATATTAGTTTTTTTATTTTTTCATTCATAATAGTCATTTCATATTCTAAAACTATTTTACATTTGCTCTATCACCACTCAAACTAGAAACTATATCTCAATAACTACTTGGGTGCTTCTAAGGTGATAATTCTATGGTGAACAATACTTTTTTGGTCTTTACCATAATTATTTTTTTATATTATGTAAGTCTATGATTCCTTAAAATTATGTGTTTTCATATATATATGATTATTGTGCATGTTATCACATTTAACCCTATTCATTAATCCTTTTTTTTACTTTTCCTTCCTTTGAAACTATCATCATAATTTTGACCACAATATGACCCTTGAAAATGGGATTAATATGTTGTGTTGGATGACCCCAAACACTTATACTTAGTGATTGAGCTTTTCCTACATTCTAACACTCTGAATAGGGATCAAACCACATGTATTTCTCCCACTTGTGTGTGTTTGTGTGTGTGTGTGTGTGGAACATTGTGATCAATCCATAATGTAATGCAATGTTTAAAATTTGATAATTTGAACCATGCAACTTTAACCTATGTGTATATTCAAACTTTACTCTAGGGATACTCCTTTTAGGGATTTTCATATTTTTATTATTTTTTGATAATTTAACAAGAGAGTGCTAGTTTTTTTCTCAATGTGTTAAAGTTATTATCAATGTGATATCCAAGTCACCAAGTGTGTATACATTAAGGATTGATTTGTATTAATAGATAACTCTTTGATATTTCCTACAATAAATGACCCATGAAACTTTTTTATGCTAATTTAATGGATACTTCTCAATTTTAAAAATAACCATTGAGTATTTATAGACATTACTTATAGAGGTAGACACTTATGATAACTCTAAATATCATACTATTATTGGTAATGCCATGGGAGTGAAAATAAATAATTTTAGATATAGAAGTGAATTATGTAGGACTATAGAATGTTTTTGTATAGACTAGTTTAATCTTGAATGTGTATCTAGTGAATAGAGTTGACCAAGACAATAGGTAGGTAGGTAGGTAGGTAGGTAGGGGGAAGTGTGAAAAATAATCAAATATGTATGCAATGCCAAAGTATGCCAAAGTGCACCAAATTTGATGTTTTTAAAGTGTATAATAGAAAATTTAGGTGTCTGTAGATGGAGGAATTTTTAAGAAAACCTAAAAACCTTGTAATTTTTTATTGGGTATGGAATTATATTCCCATGGTGAAAACAAAACTAATGGAGTGATATATGGTCCATAAGACCATCGAGTTTAGTATATATGAGTGGGTTGATTTGAAAGGATGATGGAGGAAATGGAAAGAGGAGGTCAATTATGATCTTGAGTTCACAACTAATGAAAATATTGGTGTTTTTTTTAAGTGTAAAAAATAAAGTGCCAAAAAGACTATATATCCTAAACAAATGTTAATATTACTAGCAGTGGTGATGTACTTCAGTTGTAGAGGATTCATAAACATACACAAACAAACAAATCAAATAATGGTGTCTAGTGATAGCGGTGACTATTTTTTCTATTCATGATCAATTGACAATGATCAAGTACATTGGTTTCAAATGCATTACTTAGTGAGGTGGATAACACCCACTAAAGGAATAATGAGGATACAGTCCCACTATCCTAATTTATACTTACTTGGTGAGGCCTAACTAACTAGAGCTTAAAATTTGAATTGAAAGTGGGGTCCCATTCCATGATAGCATCAAGTATCATTTATGTCCCTACTTTATTATTGTAAAGTTTAGTATAAATTATTCCAACTATTCTCATTATGAACCATGTTTTTCCATTCACAATTATAGAGATTGGATAGTGTGTTTGTACCTATCCAATTTTGTTTGTATGATATTTTATTATCATGTGTGTCCCTATCCTTTATCAGAGTGGTATTGAAACTTTTACCACTATAATTTTAATTTTTTCCAACTCAATATACTTCCTAGTTCATACTACCCCTATTGGAATGGTGATATGCTCCCATCCAACATTGTTTGAGTCAAACTATAGTGTACCCTAGTTATCTTATTGTAACATTCCTTTACCTTTGAAATATGTATGTATATGAGAATGTTAGATATTTATTGGTTAGTATATCATAGTTTAAAATATTAGTCTTAGCTTAGTATAAATGAACATTAGTTGTTAGGAGATTTATTAGATGTTGTTAGAATCCCTTTAGATAGGATTTAATTTGATAAATAATAGATATAAGATAAATATTATATCCTAAATAATAGGATAAAAATTATATCATGTAATTATATATAATTTTTTTGATTTTCATATTAAAATACCCTAATGCAAGCTTATCAGATCAAACATTCTTATTCTAGACTAGTTGTTACAATAACTCATACACTCTTTACCATCAATATATATAAAAAATCAGTCCCAAAACCCTATTTAGAATCCTCAAAAGATATATGAGCTTGAATAATGGATGAGTTCACTAATGTTGTCACTATGGCATAATGACAACACAATAATGGTAAAACAATGTTCATAAGATATATCTTGGATATAAAAATATAAAAAAATAAATATGATCTACTCTAGTGGTTGAAAATAATAAAAATGTGTATTAAAATTTATTTTAAAGTAATATAAAATATGAAAATAAAAAGAGATGGAGTAGTCACACCTTGAAAAATTCAAACAATTTTGGAGGTGGAACCCTTGTTTGGAAAGAATGAATGAACTATGTGTAAAATATAGATTGATCATTGTATAAGGAAAAATTTAGTGCCTACTTCATGACTAACAAATGTTCCTAGGATAGACTGGGAGATGTGCATATAAGACTGATGAGCATGTTCATGTGTGAAACATATATAATTCCCACATTTATGGATTCTAAATTTTAATGTATAAATTCACCTTATGATGACATGAAATTATGTATTTATACTTCTTTGAAATGGTGGGAAAATGTTTTATTTTATCTTATTTATCTTTTATTAACCTAATTTTCCATAACACACATGTAAAGGAGAAATGATAGAATTAGTTGGGTCAATAAACTCAAGAGGAGTTGAAAATACATATCCCACACATTAAATTTATACCCACATAGTTATTTTGTATTGTAAATAAAATGTTGAGAAAGGGTTTGACCTCATCCTCCTTAAAAGTGATGATGAAACTACACTAACATTATCCTAACCCTCCTTTGGTAAAATATGGAATAAAATTTTGAATATAATTCATTTGTACTATAAATAAATATCTTATAGAGTGTGCCTAGATTTATGATAAATGAATCTCCTTGATGTGCCTATTGATTTATTTCTTTATTTCAATGACCATAAATGATTTGTATATATAGGAATCCTCATGACATGACACATATAATGAATGATTAATGTGAATATGTGAAATAAAAGGCATGGGAAATCATTCTAAGGATTTATACCCAAAAACCTAAAGGGGATAGATTTAATGGCACTAAATCTGTAGGGAGCAAATTCGATGGTTAGACTATGACTGATGACTTCATCCAAAAAGATACAGATGCTCATGAAGGGTGAAAACAACTAAAAATATGTGTATATAAAGCTTTAAAAATGAAATGGAAGAAAAATTAAGACATCTATAAGGTATAGGGCCAATGATAACCTGCATGGATGGATCTAATAATACATAAATACTTATGGTATCCAGATGCATCTTCCCTCCATCATATCTTTCCCTATGAAAATTATTAAATAATTCCAATGTAGATTGTTATGCCTAATTGTAGATATTTATTTTGTATAATTTCATAATCTTAGTTCCATGCATAGATTCAAAATCACCTTCCTTCACCTTGAATATTTAATTGTACTCTCACTTGTAAAAAATTATTATATAGGATGGGTTGATCTAACCTCAAACACCCATTGATAAGAAGATGAGCATTACCTATGTTCTAATAATTTTTGTTGACCAATTTTGGTCACCATGGAGGAGTAACATCTAATTTCACTTTAGGGTTCAATAGTCATATATGTTTTCAAATTTTAGCCCAAGTTTGGTGAAGGAGCTAAGGTAGAAAGGGAATGAAGACTTCATGTTTTAATGTTTTGGTATTCAAATGTTTTGGTGTGAATGACTTAAAAGGAAAAAGAACTGACATATTTTAAAAAGGTTGGCCTTCACACTCTTTGAAAAAATTGTGAAAATACTAGTTAGAATTTTTTTTTGAAAAAAAATTATGAAGACTTCACGAAAATTGTTCAAATTTTTTGGTCTTCAAAAAAATTATGCAAAGACTAGACAAAATTTTTGTTGTGAACAAAATTTATAAAGACTAATGCCTAGACATAAGTTCCAAATAAAAATCATGATGACATATAATCTAAAGACTTTTCAAGAATTGGTTTAGTATTTAGGTCTTCAGGATTTCTTTTTGTAATTAGTCAAAAAAAAGTTGAGACAAAAAAAGTCATGAAGAGAAGGAAACCCTGAAGATTTCATAGAAATTGTCTAAGTATTTTTACCCTAAGGAAAAATGTGTGGATGATTATGAGCTACCAAGCATAAAAACAAGATCCCTTAGAAGCATATCTCATAGAAAAACTAGTACTTGATAGATCCCTAACCAATTAAATCATTCTTAAGATATTAACTATCAGTTTCGATATAAAATAAAAGAGTAAAACATGGATACCTATTAGCCTAGGCTCATCCTAAACTAGGTACAAATTGACACTTATAAGTACCTAAACAATAAGAATCCCTCTAGGATATAACCTCATGTTAGACCTTAGAAAACCCAAGTTCTAATGATATCTTACCATATATAGGTGTCAAGCCCTAAACACATAGCCACAGGTGTAGTAAGCAAAAGGAGAGGTAGTTGAGTCAATGAAAAATAGGAGTTCCTAATGAATAAGAGAGTTATAATTATAACTTAGCAAAACCTAAATAAGATAATGAAGGAGAAAACATAACTAGTGACATTAATACCCATGGTGAATGGGTGAATTCCACATGACAACCAAAAAATGGACTCAATCCAAGTCATCATATGAGGTGACCAATGGGTTAGTAAACACTACAAATGAGGCAAAAAAATTGAATAGTACCACACCATCAGTACGCTAGCCTAAAATTGATAGTTTATCTAGACATCAAGATCATAAAAAAAAAGATTTATAAAATCAAATCATTGTGGCTCAAAGATCATAATATTTTGAGATGAATAGATCTAGAGAAAATTGTAGTTGGTAGAGTGAATTTAATTAATCCCAAGTCTATAAAATTCAATGAAAATGTAGTCAACATGATAAGATCATGATAAGAGTGTCTTAATGATAATCATGGTTTGGAAGTCTATAGGGGGCAACATTGAAATTATAAATGGTATAATTATGCCAAAATCTTCCAAAGTAGTACTTCCATGAGATCTTAGTCACATTATTGCACATGAAAAAATTAAAGTTTATATGTGGTCATTGAGTGATTAAATATTGGTTGTTGCACAACCAATGAGGAGAGTGTGTTGAGATGACAAGTTCAAGTTCAAGGCAATCATCACCATGCCTCATGGATGCAATCAGGATCCCAATTAACTTTGGCCATCCATATCTAATTTAAAAATATATTATGTGTCTCAAATTTTGATATTAATTTAATTCCTTTAGTTGTATTATCCATTTTAATCAATGACATGTGAGCTTCCCATTACTTATAAAACCCTGTGTTACATTGTAAAATGGTGAAAATTTATAGGCATAGTAATGTTGTCAAAATTTACCTCCCAAGGACCCTTTATTACTTGATATTTACATTGAATGATAATTGAGTTTACCTTTCTCCATGATTTTTTCATTTTGTGTGTATTTTTAGTTTGTTGATCCTTACCTATGGGTAATTTTCTCCCATCTCATTATTATCCATCCCTTTAAACCTATATGAAGAACTTATATCTCTCTTATAGGTTGTATTGTATGTGTATTCAAGTCTATAAATTCATTATCTATTAATCATTTATCATCCCTCTTAGTGATATATTGTGTCTTGCATCTTCATACAAATCAATTATTCAAGTTCAATGTCTATGTTGGATATTGTGTAATGTTTTCTTATGTTATATAATTTTTATATGTTATTCAAAGCTCATAGAGGTACTCTATCTAATCTTGGTGCATTACCATTTCCATTTTATCATTCCTTCTCCATTTTTCTTTCAAAATATTTTAGACTTAACATTAGTATTAGATTTCTTTTTTGATATTTGTAGGCATACATAATGATACTAAATCAAATAGATTTATATTAGAAGGAATACAAACTTATTTGGAGGTTTTTACCAAGGAGTGTTAGAGTCCCACACCTTGGGGGATGATCCCATTATCTCACTAAACCATATTCTTATTCATTGGGTGCTTGGTTTGAGTGATAATAGTTTCTTTCATGCCCGATGGGACAACATAAAATAATTAACTAAGAATTTAGTGTTATTCTTGGTCAACATTATTGAAGACACTCTATAGATCACCTAATGACTCCAATTATTTATGGTTTATAAATATTAGTGTGGCATATATATGTCAAGACAAATGATATCATATTCAAGAGGTATTACTTTTTCATTCTATTGAATTAACTGAACCTTCTATAAGAAGAAGAGTTATACCATCCTTATCTCCTACTGGAAGAGATAGTGGTTCAAGATAATAATCCTCAATATCCTAGTGTACTCCTCCTTTTAGTATATTTTCCAAACCTATAGGAAGGTTATTTCCTATTCCATTCATGGCTTCTTAGAGAAACTAGCCATTTGTGCCCTTTAATAGAGGTAGGCCCTTGTCTCTACTTTAATGTGATGATATCCCATTTTTAGCACTTAAATACTTGAAATATTTTACTAGTGAGAATGATACCACCACTATATAACACATACAAGATATTTATAATATCTTCTTAGTCCATAATGTCACTAAAGATATTATAGCAGTCAGGCTACTCACCTCTTCTTTAAAAAAAAATTCCCTCCAATGGTATAGGAATTTGAGACCTAATTCCATTCATTTTTGGTATGAGATAGGAGAGAAGTTGTGAATGTAATTTGAAGACAAGAGTTACCACTTATCTTTGATGGAATAACTTTCCACCATTAAAATATCCTCACATAAGCTAATGGTCAATTTTAATTTTAGATTCTAAAGAGTCTAGGAAAGAATACCATCCTTGTTTAAGCCATCTCCAAATACTATTTTTTTATATTATTTAAGGTCCCTAAATAGTGATATAGCTATGATGGTCCAATTTATGGGAGTATTACTCTTTGATGCATATGAAATTGTTATAAGGGTTGATAATTATCTAATTTAGGCTAGAAATATTACTCCCATGCCTCCCATGCCACTCTTTATAGAACCACCACCCAATCATCCTACTACTCAACCTTCATTGGCACATGTCCTTATTTCAGCCATACCACCAACTAAATTTTCTACCCATCCTAGAAAATTTCATTAATTTAAAACACTATTGTAGGGTTTTAGGAATGTAGCCATAAAAAAGTAACAAACCAAGCATTTTAGACCAAACCAATAATTTAATCAATCTTACCAACATACATATAATCTTATCAAAACTATGCACAAACCCAAAGCTAACTCACTTAATCTATACTACATAATATGTAAAATTATAATAATGCTAAGACCTTTAGATACCTTGTTCCCATTCAAAATAATTGATCCTAGGATTATGAGTTGTGCTTCTATTGCAATCGACAACATAACCATGCTAATTGAACCAATGGAATATTAAACTAAGATTTGATGGTGAAAAGTATATCATACCCTAAATATCAAATAAAGGAATCACATTCACATAGGTAATAAGTGCATGAAGTGGCCCAAACATAGGTGGATGAAGCCACTTTGGTAAATTAGTAGGAGAATTATTTCATTGGTATAAATCAGAACCAAATATTAGATGCAATAAATAATCCATTGGATTATAATATAAGGTTTAAAATAATATAAATGGAGGGTGAAAATTCTCCCTTAGTAGGAAAAACATCTAATTAACAAGTTCTATGGTAAGTTTCTAAATATAATATGAGTCCTGCTACCACCCAAGATCAAAAAAATTAGCCTATTCAAAAGGAGAATCAACCTCAAGATAATCATCATACTAAGGAGGAGGATGTAATCTCAAAGTTTTAGATGAAAGGGAATTAAATTAAATTTATCATTATTGAAAAAATGAAGAAATCAAGATTGAACATGACTATGTGGGAGGCCTTGTCCATTCCTTCTCAAAGGAATTTGTTGTAAGAAGTAATGGAGAGATTTCATCCTCATGAATTGGAAAGAGCATCTTCAAATTTTTTCACAAGATTATATCAACCAAGGGAAGGAGAGCTTATAAAACTAAGTAATCCACCACCATTTTATATCTTCTTGATCATAGATAATCACCTCATTCATAGTTGTATGTTTGATTCAAGTAAAAGTGTCTTAGTCATGCCAAAGAAAATAGCTGATATGCTAGGTATAGAGTATACCCCAATTTCAAAAGGAGTTATTCATCTATATGGAATAAAAATCAAAACCATAATGGTTATTAAAGTCTTAAACCTTACCTTACATGAATTTTATAGCCTCTCAATTATCCAAGGCATCTTTGTTACAGACCTACCTCCCTTTTTTCCCATTTATCTTTCAAGAGGCTTTATTACAAAGATGGGCGGGTTCTTGTCATCTGACTAGTCACACATGCTGATGAGGATGATTGGATAATTACTACATTTGTGAGGTTGAATCTTTTGTGTTAAATCTCATGAAAACTCAAGAAGACCTTGAAGGCAAATGGAAGGTGTTTTTTAATGGATCTAAAAGTAGAAATGGTATAGGTGCAAGCATTATGATGATCTCTCCTTAAAAGGAGATATACTTTCATGCATACAATCTATATTTTAGTTGAACAAATAATGTGGACAAATATGAGGTGTTGATCCAAGCCCTCCAATTTGAGATTGAGTTGGTTGTAAATTAGGCAAGAACAAAAATTCATTCAAAAATAGCCTACTAAAGGCTTATAAAAATAGAGTTTGGGACCTCATTAAAAGCTCTAATTATTTCAAAATGAAAACTATGCTAAGGAAATAGAATGCTAATGAAGATAGGCTTTCCACAATAGGCTCTCATTATGACCTCCCTATTGATGTTATGAGATATTCAAAGATAACTTGTTAAGATTATAATTAGAATTGTAATGCCTGATAATGATGCTAATTGTAAAGTGTTTGGGAATGATGAGTAGATCATCAATTTTATAAAATAGGAGGTAGAGTTTTCTACCAAAAACTAGTCAGGGTTGTAGACATAGTATGAGGATCAAATAATCTAATTAAAAGGAAATAAGATACCAAAGGACTGGTTATGCTAGAAAAAATATTCAACTATTATGATCAATTCAAAGGTGAGAAGAGGAACATGATAATAAAAAAAGATAATTATGAGTGAGTAGTCATCTCAATCGATAAGCTCTTGAAGGATAGAAAGGTATGCACTTAGCCTAAAAAGGAAGGGTGTATTCACCTTTTTATAAATTAGAATGATATATTCACATAGAGTTAACAAGGTCCCTATGTTTTTGACCCAACCTTGACACCAAGCCTATAAACCCCAAATTGGAACCACTAATGAGGAAGGAATTGACCAAACTCATTTAATCTAACATCATCTTCATAATTAAATACTCTTCTTGAGTAGCCAATTTAGTCTTGATGAGAAATAAGAGTGGAGAGATTAGGTTTTGTGTGGATAAAATCCCTCAAAGATATCCCCTTCCACCCATTGAGCAGATCCTCCAAATAGTATCGGGGGCCAATAGGTTTTCACTTCTTATGGCTACATGGGTTACAATCAAATATTGGTGTAAGAGTGCGGTCAATTTAAGACAAACTTTACCACCAAATAGGGCACCTACGTATATAAAAAGATGCATTTAAAAATGATCAATGCTGGTGGAACCTTCCAAAGAGATATAAATATGGACTTTAGGGGCTTGATCAATGATATGATCCTCATTTACCTTGATGATATCACTATTTTCTCCAAATGTCCAACAAATCACTTGGATCAATTGAACCAAGATTTTGATATATGTAGAGAGCTTAGGGTATCTTTAAACCTAAACAAGTGTGTGTTTTCTATCCATGAAGTTAGTTATTAAGGAACATTATTTCTATGTATGGATTGGCCATTGACCTAGAAAGATTAGAATCCATTAGGTCCCTTTCTCTACTAAACCATAAGAAAATACGCCAAAGCTTTTTGGGAAAGATAAACTTTGTGATAAGGTTTATACTAAACTTTGCTTCACTGGTCAACACACTTACCTCTATGTTAAAGAAGATTTCCACTTTCAAATAGACAAGATAAGGTAAGGATAAATTTGAATCAATTAAAATAGAAATATCCCAAGACTCCATACTTTTGAATCCATGTTATGACAAAGATTTTGTCCTCTATGCTTTCAAAGGAGATGAAAATATTTTAACAATCTTAGCATAACAAAATAGTGCCAAAATGGAGTAGCTTATTACTTTATTCAATCAAGTGATTAAATATTATGAATTGAGATATAGTTTCATAGAAAAATAAGTGTTAGATGTCATTAGAGCATTGAATAAATTTAGAAACATGATTTCTAATAATAATATTTATTTTACGGTCTCACATCTAGGTGTGAAAGAGTTTATGTTGAGTAGATATATCAATGAAAAAAGATTTGTTTTAATCACCAAGGTGATAGACTATGACATTGATATCGAAATCACCAAGCTCATAAGAGTAAAAGGATTGTGTGAGAAGTTAATAGCTGATCTAGAAGCTATGGGTAAAATAGCCATTATGTTTTAAGAAGAAAAACTAGTTGATCAAGATCCTCCTAGTTGTTAGACTCATAACATGAAGGCCTTTCTCTAGTTAGGTGAGTATCCAAAAAGGCTTGATAAAGCCAAACTAAGAAATTTTAGGTTGAAAGTTATTCCTTAAGTGATTATCAATGATGTGTTGCTTACAAAAGACATAAATTGAGTTCTAATATGTATAAAACAAAATCATACTAACAATATCCTTCAAGAGTTCCATGATAGATTTTTAGGACATTATTCACCCATAACTACTACTGTCAAGATCATGATGGATAGTTGTTATTGGACAAGTCTATTTAAATATGCTCATAAATGGATGAGGATCTACATTAAATGTGCCTTTTTCATAGGAAAATAGAAGATAGAAACTCTTCTACCTCATCTAATTCAAGCTAATGATACCTTCTCTTAGTAGGGTCTACATTTCATTAGAATGATCAACCCTCCTCTAAGTTATGGACACAAGTGGATTATAACTAAATGGACTATTTTATAGGATGAAAAAAGTGATAGAATTTAAAGAGGTAAATGAAACATCCTCATTAAATTTCTATGAGGGAATTATGCTTAGATTTGGTGTTTCATCCACCATCATCTTAAAAAATCTTATGTATTTTATTAGGACTAAAATTAGTGAGTGGGAAGTCAAACATAACATGTATTTGAGCACCTCATTAAATTATTACCCTTAAAGGTAATGGTTTGGCTAAGTCAACTAATAAAAACTTGATCTACATCATCAAGCAAACCATGGAGGAGAATTAGAGGACTTTGTATGCATACCTCAAAGTATCCATATGGGTAGATTTAATAACACTAAAAAGGGCAATAGGTAATTCTCCCTTCATGTTGTTATATGGAAGAGAGGACAAGCTGCCTATGCCACTTAAATTACCATCACTAGAGCTTCCTCACCAACTGGAGCTAATGGAAAATGATTTTATGATGGTGATTCTAATTAAACTAATGGAGTTATAAGAGACCAAAAGGCAAGTAATGCATACCTTAGAGCTTTAAAATATCAAATGAAGAGATCCTTTGATAAGAAGGCTATTGATAGAAATTTATAGGAAGAAGACTTAGTTTTCAAATGGGATGTGGATAAAGAAAATTTTGGGAAGCACACAAAGTTTCATGCAATATGGAGTGGTAATCATGTCATCATAGGCTGAAAATAGGCCAATGATTTTTAGGTCTCAAGACTGAATGGAAAAGAGATACCAATCCTAGTTGATGGGATCCATCTTAAGCATTATTATTGAAGTGATCTTTAAGTTGTAAATAATAGTTTAGTTGCATTTTATTTCTTTGAAGTGTTGCAACATATTAGTTTAGTTATTTTCTTTCCCTAAATACTTTTGCATGTTTGTTCTTATTCCTTGATTTCTCTTTTGTTGAAAGGTGAATCTCAATTCAGATATTTAGTAATAGGCCAAATAGGTTATAGCTATTTTATACTCCCAGAGAGATTTTTGGATGAATCCATGACTCCATACCCAATGTATTACTTTAAAAGGGTAATATATTCCTACTTAATAGGCAAGAAATATATATAGGTCATCATAATGTTGACCTTTTTTATCACCATGGAGGAGCAATACCTAATTTTAGTTTAGGGTTTAGTAGTCATATAGGTTTTCAAAGTTTAGCCTAAGTGAGGAAAATTAGTTAAGGTAGAAAGGGAATCAATAATTCATGTTTACAATTTTTGTCTTCATAGTTTTTGACACAAATGAATTATAAGGAAAAAGACTTCGTGTATTTTCAAAAGTTTGGCCTTCACACTCTTTAAAAAAATTGTGCAAAGACTAGTCATAACTTT
This sequence comes from Torreya grandis, assembly GCA_037957365.1. Taxonomy (NCBI): domain Eukaryota; kingdom Viridiplantae; phylum Streptophyta; class Pinopsida; order Cupressales; family Taxaceae; genus Torreya; species Torreya grandis. The sequence goes on along the minus strand of JARHVA010000312.1, from coordinate 3,447,836 downwards.
TGTTTTGAACAAAAGTTACAAAGACTGTGAAAATTGTTTAAAGTTTTTATTCTTTAGAAAAATTGTGAAAAGGATAGTCATAAATTTTGATACAAACAAAAATTTTGAAGACTAATTCCTAGATAAAAGTTCTGAATAAAAAATGTGATAGCTAAGGATCTAAAGAATTAACAAGAATCAACTAAGTATTTAGGTCTACAAGAAAATTGTTTGTGATTAGTCAGAACAAAAGTTACAACAAAAAAAGTCATAAAGAGGAAAAAACCCCCAAGATTTCATATAAAGTGTCTAATTATTTCCCCCTTAGGAAAAATGTGTGGATGCTAATGGGTTTCCAAGTGGAGAAATATGAGCCCTTAGAAGTAGAGCTAATAACATAGCTAACACTTAATAGATCCCCAACCAATCAAAACATTCCCAAGATGTTAGTTATAAGTTTTTAGAACAAATCAAAAAGAAACACATGGATGCCTATTATCCTAGGCTTCTCCTAGACTAATAGGCTTAAATTCACACCCATAGACACCTAACTAATAAGAACCCCCCTAAGATCAGACCTCCCATCAGACCCAAAGGAACCTGAGCTCTAATGATATCCTTACACATAGAGGTGGTAGGCCCTAAACACATAGTTGTGGGCATAATAAGTAGAGGGAGAGGTGGCTAAGTCAATGAATAATGACAAGAGCACTTAACAAGTAAGAAAGTGATAATTGGAACTTGGAAAAAACCATCTAGGAGAATGAAGGGGAATACATAGCTAGTGTTGTTGAGACCCATGATGAATGGGTAAATGCCATAAGGTAAATGAAAATGAACACAGGCCAAGTCATTAGATGAGCTAGCCAATGGGTTGGTGAACATCATGAAGGAGGATAAAAATGGAATAATACTATTCCATTAATACACCAATCTAGAATTGATGATCCATTAGGCTATAAAATCTAACAAAATAAAAAATATTGTAGAATCAGAGTGTAGTGGCTAATAAATCATAGGATTATGATATGAATGGATTAGGAGAATGTTTTAGTTGGCATAGTGAATTGAATTAATCTAGAGTCTATATAATTTAATGAAAATGAGTAAATCATGACAAGATCATGATAAGATTGTCTTAATGATAAACATGGCATGGAAGTATGTAGGGAGAAACATTGAAAGCAAGAATGGTGTAATTAGGCCAAAATCTTCCATGGCATTAATTCCATGAGATCTATAGTCATATTTTTGCACATAGAAACTTTCAAATTAAGTTGTGGTCATTAGGAAATTAAATATTAGTTGATGTATAACCAATGAAGAGAGTTTTTTGAGTTGAAAAGTTTAAGTTTAAGGCAATCATCACCATACCTCAAGGATGTAATCAAGATCCTAATTAACTTTGGCCATCCCTATCTAATTTATAGAGAGATTATATGTCTTGAATTTTTATATTAATTTAATTCCATTAGATATATTATCCATTATAATTAATAACCTGAGGTTTCCCATTGCCTATAAAATCTTGGGTCATGCATTGTAAAATGGTGTAAATTTATAGGCACAATAATGCTATCAAAATTTTCCCTTTAGTATCACTTTACTAATTTAGCCTTACATGTAATGAGTATTGAGTTTCCTTTCTCCATGATTCTTGAATTCTATGTATTTTTGGTTTGTTGATCCTTGCCTATGGGTAATTCTCACCCCTTTAATTTTTGCCCATCCCTTTACACCTCTATGTATAAATTGGCTCTCTCTTGTAGATCATATGCTATGCACATTCAGTTCTATACATGCACTATTTTTTTATCATTTTTCATCCTTCTTAGTGTTATATTATGTCATGTAACTTCATATGAATCATTTATGCAAGTGCAGTGTCTATGTTGGAGATTGTGTAATGTTTTCTCATTTTTTGAAATTATATCATGTTATTCAAAGCCTATAGAGGTGTTATGTCTAATCTTGGTACATCACCATTTCCCTTTCAACATTCCTTCTCCCATTTTACTTCAAAATATTTTAGACTTAGTATTAACAGTAGGTTTATTTTCTTCTCTTTATAAACCTGCATGTTGATCCTAAATCAGATGCATTTAGATTAGAAATAAGTTGACCTTATCTGGAGGTTTATCACAAGGATCAAAAGAGTCCCACACCTTGGGGGATGATCCCATTATCTCACTAAACCATATTCTAATTTAGTGGCTATATATTTTGAGTGATAACACTTTGAAAAGGGATAAAACCACATGAAGTTCTCCCATCTAATTTTATGTGTGCTCAACAATGATATACTAGTATGTAGTGTAACCTGTGTGGCTTTTTAAATGTTGATAATGTATGATTTTTACCTTTAAATAATATTCATATTTTAATTATTTATGGTAGTGCCTCAAGGATACATGAATATATTCCTAAGTGGTTATATGTTTTTTAGATAAGTACTAGATCCATGATAGATAAGAATAGGATTAGGCTTGATGTGTATATATTTATGACTATTTAGGTAAATTTACCTCTAAATTAACATGAAAAACATGTGTTCCAACCTAAGAGAATGGTTTGAATTTTGGAAAAATAGTCATTAAATAGCACACTAATGGATTTAATATGGTTGGATAGTGTTTAACCCTAAATTTGGACTGATAAATCCTTACTTGGGATTATATAGGGTTAAAAATATAGGAATGACAATAAACAAAGGTGTCAATTAGATCTACAACATGATAATTAGGTTATAAACTTAGATATAAACATAAAATAAATTTATTATGCTAACCTATTGATGGTTTTGGAATAGGTATAAAATAGTTAGGAAGATGATTCTAAAATAGTCATTAGATTTTGTATCTAACCCTTCTAAAGCTCTAGACACTAACATCAGCGTAGGATGGTTGTGTTGACACTACTACATATGTTTAATTCAAGTGTCTTATATGAAATACCTATTGAAAAAGGATATAACCACCTATATTATTTTGGGTTTTACTTCTCCTTTAATCTACTGCATTCAGATCTAGGTCATGGACTATTGTTCCTCATGAATTTTCAAAACCCTAGTTCTTCATCTTCATAGTGACCTTGGGGAAAAATGGGTTAGTTGGAACATGATTTTGAGCTGACCTAAAATATCCCTAATTAGTGATCACTACCTACATATATAATACTTTGAAGAGGGACTCATACTTATGTAGTTTTCCCCTACATGTTGGCTTATGTGTGAATCATGCAATATGTGAAAATCAATTACAATAGTGGCCTAGCTTGTAATTTGTAAAATAAATATCTTGGGATGTTAAATTAGTAATTAAAACGTATATATGTGTTTTGAATATGAATATTATGGAAATATGTAAGCTTTGTTCAATTGATTGATATTTGAATGTTCTTTGGTAAGAATACTAGGTCTTGTAGGTGAGGAATGAATGAGGGTTATTATTATATTTATATCAATCCATTTGGAGAATTAATTCACATTAAAGAACTTTAAAAAACCATTATGATACATTTCATTTGAAAAATATATGACGTTAGGGCACTATACACTTTTGTTGGGTCAGGACACTAATATTGACGTTAGTTCTTTCCTAGACATTAGTGTCTAGGGAGCAAGAAACTAGGTACAAGATCAAAAAATTTAGAGGTGGGAGATAAGTAAATTTTAATCATTTTGGGAAAGATATAAGTCATGGATCATCAACATAAGACTAATTAGACTAAGAGATATAGGTCAACGGGCACAAGATATAGTAGATGTGAGACTTGTGGAAGTAGTAAAGGGTTTAAAACTGAGAAGAACATATAAGGCCTAATTTTTATAAGTGTACAATCCTAAGGTGATATATAATCTATAAATATCTACATTTACCTACATCCCTTTAATCTAGTAATGAAATTACTTGTTTAAATGAAAGGAATGTGTACCTAGGTGTGTATAACACACCTTATCTTTGCATGTGCATATAATCTAGATCAAAAGTACTTAAAATATATTAAAATTTAAATATCAAGGTTTAGGAGTACATTTATGTGTCAGTGTAATCACCTTGCTTATTGACAAATTGATTTGAAAAATATGTATCATTATAAGGCTCTTAAAATAAGATTAGAACAAATATAAATAAATATTGAAAGTGAATATACCCAAGGAGATAAAGAGATAGAGATAGATATTGGAAGGCACATGACCCCAACCTTATAACAAAGATGAGTTTCAACCTGGTGGTTGAGATTAGCTCAACCATGTAACCTAATGATACTTATAACCTGTTAAGTATGAGTGAACCAAGTCAACCACACTACCAAAATGGTAAGGCTTGATGATACTATAAAGTCCAATCTAAAAACTTGGTAAGATTTAGTGATTTGATCACCTCAACCATATCAAAAGGTGAATCAAATAATATAGTAGATTGGCTCAATATAATTCATAAAAGTCTAATTAGTGGGTGCTGATAATACCTAATTTTTTTCCATAAATCTGAAACTAATTTGGATTTTTCAATATTAGGTACACATTTCATATCATATGCACCTTATATGTGTCTCATGATGAAATTATGTATAAAAATGGTACCAATGTATATAATTATACTAAAACTATGAATCTAAATCATCTATGTGTTTTGTCCAACTCAAAAAAAAATTAAGTGTAGAGAACATGATTCCAAAGCTTGCCAACACTATATATGGATAAATATTAAAATTGATATAAGTACCAATGTGGAGAACATGTTTCCAAAACATACACCCACTGTAATCTAGATATGTTGAATATTGAATAACTATAAAGAACATGCTTCCAAAGCATGCCCCCATTAAATCTAAAAATTGTGAATGTGTGGAAGCCATGCCCATATGACATACCCTCATTGAATTTTAAAATTCATATAATTACGACATATTGAATAAGTATGGACAGCATGCTTCCAAATCATGCCCCCACTAATATGCCCCCCTTTGAGGTTAGGTAAATATAGGAACTAATAATTAACTCACCACAAAAAGATAAGTATATTATATAATCTGTGAATGTAACCATGTGGCACATAGAAAAAACATGTCTAGGTAGATATAACATTGAAGTGCATAGAACTAATGTGATAACATGAAGGCCTAAGATGCATGATAAAGATCATGGAAATGTCTAGATAGTAACAATATAAGCTCAAAAAGGACAAAAACACACACAAAATATCAATAAAAAATAATTCAAAAGGAAATGGTCCAAGGAGACCATAAACAAGGGGCATGTTTAAAATTTTCAAAATCAAAGGGATGTGACTTAGTCAAGTGTCCACAAAATTAAGGATGACATAGTCAAATGTCCATAAAAAAAATAATGACATATGAAAAATGTCAAAGAAAACATACATAGGCATGGGGGCCACAAAAAAAGGAGCATATTCAAATGCTTAAACAAAAAATAAAATAGCAAGGCAAGAAACTCAAGGAGGTGCATAAAGTAAATCATAACAACCAACATAAACATGTCATAGTATCCCACAAATAAAATGTGTTAGGAAAAAATGTCAAGTGTGTAACATATCAAGTACCCTATGTAAGATATAATCATGGATAAAGGAATGTGTAAGTACATATGTAAAATCAAACATGATAATAAAATGTGATCATCGAACCATATAACATGTGTGTATCAAGATCAAAGAAGCAGATTACCCTAATATATACTTGACATGAGTAGAGGGAAGTCCCAACATCTAAAATAGGAATTTATAATGTATTTGTGTATGTTTTTATCTCACTCAAGTAGAAGTGCGACACATGTGTGTATGTAGAATTAATTAAGCATTTCATCCATAGACATGGAACTAACACATAGATGTTAAGGAGATAATAAAACATGTAGGTGCTATAGATATTATTAGATTTTTGAATTTTTTGTTTTTTTGGTATTTTTGGAATATTTGAAGAGACTAATCTATGATATTATCTAATATATGTTCATGGGTATCTCCCCCACTCAGTGACTAAAAATATTAATTTGGATCTTCTGCATTGTTTGCATTATGATTAGATAGGTTGAAATGGTACATAGCATGTTTTTCCTTACATTTTTCATGTGTAGTAAAAGAATTAATTATATCATTTTGAATATGTATTAATTTTACTTTATGAGGAAAGAAAATACCTTACTGATTTGGATTAATGTTTGCTTCTATTTTTTATAGCCAAAGAGTTCCTAGTATAAGTGCATATGGAGCTGTGGTGGGCATAACCCAAAGATGTGTTAGAATTGCTTTAGGACCATAATAAATTGCTATTATTATGTTTCCAAAGGATTATTTCCTACATCATTTATTTTTTAAAAAATTTAGATCGAATTCAATTTATTATAAGCATCTTATATGGTAAGTAGTTTTTACTTGTGTAGGATGAATATGGTTATGCCAAAAATAAGCACCACCCATGAATAAGGTAATTGTTAAATCTTTTTAGTGTGAAATATTTTTGTGTTGTTCACTTTGATATTATTTCATAAGATATAGAACTTGGATTCACCCCATGTTAAGTAACATTTATAAACTAGTCATATAAATATTTGGAATACAACATTGTTGTACATAATGCTTTGTAGGTATGTTATCTCAATCCTTTGTGTTAGGGATAAAAAACATTATTTAGAGGGAGATATGTTAAGTTACATTAAATTATTAATTATTAATGAAGCATATTTATGCACATATTTATATAAATGTGTAAATGAATCATATTATTTATGCAATGCTCTTTTGTTTAATGGGGAAAGAAGACCTCTACTAAAGATAAATTGAAATTCCAAATTTGAGGGTCTAAATTCTAAATAATATGATGTATTTTTGAATTAAATACTATAATCTTCAAAGGATTCATCAAATGTTGTTTGAAATTGTGAAAATGTTTTAATGTAAGTTTTGGCACCTTATGGATATTGAAATCCATGAATAATGCATCTTCTAATTGTAAAAAAGTGGTTAAGGAAACCTTTGGTAAACTATAGAACCAATTTTGAGCATCATCCAAAATTCTCATATGGAAAAATGTTAGTAAAATTTTTTCATCATTTTCCCATTGACCAAAAAAATGACATAACATATCATGTTCTCAAATGGATATTTATGTGTTTCAAATAGAGGTAAATGTGATAGCTCAAAACCTTATGGATAATGATATTCAAGTGTACATTTTTCAAGAGGTTGATTATCAAATGATGTTTCATATGCATTATTATTATGAAAAGCCATTTGTATTTGAAATATATAAACTTGATTTTAAATATCCCCAATAGTGTTCATCATAGACATAAGACATTCCATGGAAATAGTGGTGTTTTTAATAGGCATTATCATTGGTTATAACCCACCACATTTTTTTAATCTATTAATATGAGTACCATCATCCTCATTTATAACAAGTGATAGTTCAAAATCAACAAATGTAAGGTAACTTGGTAGTGGTATGAGATCTTTGAACTTTGGTACTTGTGGTATATCATTTAAATATCTTGGACCATTGGAAGAATTTGTATCAAATGAATGTATCAAGGAACCATCATATTTTATAAGGATAATATTGTTTGATAATTTAGTATGTGGGTGTGAATTAATTTTCTTGAAGGCATGTCGCCCTTATAATTTTTTTGTAAATTATTCATAATTTCTTGATGTATTTATCTAAATTTTTGGCAATCAAATGAAGGAGCCTCTTGATCACAAGTACCCACTTGTGTGGTAAAATTTTCATGAAGGGAATGATTAGATGACTTGTGTTATTAGTGCCTCAAGTAATTTTTTTTAAATCCTAAGCCTTTCCAAGATGTATTATTTTTAGGAATAATAGGATGACATA
>JARHVA010000312.1:3275000-3432500 GCA_037957365.1 Torreya grandis | reverse complement strand
ATTCAGTTTGGCTTCACCTTTCCCTTTTGATTATTCCTCAAGGAATGACTCAGATCACTACAAAACTAATGGTGAGATGACCCTCCATCTATCTCTAACAAGTCATGTGGCAGCATCTAATTTTCTTGATCATTCATCATGAACCATGTCATTGGGCTAAGATTGTTGAGATAAGTAGCCTTGAAAGTCTAACTTGTACTTGCATATCCATTTGGGCTCTAGGATTACTTTAAATTGCTTAATTTGAGGTTTCTAATGCTCATGACTTATGAAAATTTAGAAGTGAAGTCTTTGCCAAATATTAATTTGGACTATAGACCCATTTAGGTTTTTTGAATGGCTTTAATTATAAAACTTATAAGTCAAGCACATTGGGAAACTCAATTTACACTATCAAGGCTGCTTTCTCTTTCAAGTTTTTTGATTGCTTCTACTTATAAAATTTTATAAGAAAATATCTTTTGAAAACTAAATTTTACTTTGCTTAAGACCCTTTCAAGTTTTTTGAGTCCTTCTACTCCTTGTTTGTTCTTTTGGGCATGAACTTAAATTCTTACGGCATGTCAACAAGTTACACCCCAATGGCTAGTTCCTTACATTAAATTTGATGTCCTATGGCATGTCACCAATGTGAACCTAATGGATATTTGGTCACCCTAAATTTGACATCTTATAACACATCAACAATTTGAACCCCAAAGGCTAGTTGGTCACCCTAAATTTGATGTCCTACAACATGTCATGTCTTTGAACCCCAATGGCTAATTGGTTGCATAAAAATTGATGTTCTATGACACATCTAGGAAGCCATTTGGGTTGGGATTATTATTTTAGGTCTTTGGTCATGGAAATTTTCCCATAGTAATTCCTTTAGATAATTTGTCTGAAGGAATTCCTTCAAGAATTTTAGCTTTCTAGGAAACAACCAATTTCCTTCTAGAAATTTTCTCAAAGGACACTTGGCATGGTATCCTTCAGAAAAGTTTTGAAGGATACTTGAGTAAGGGCACAAGGTCCCTTCAAAAAAATTTTAAGGTCATTTCCAAAGGAAATGGCCCTTTGTAACTTTTCTAAAGGGTAGGCTATGGACAAAGGGCCCTTCAAGAAAAATATTGAAGGGTAACCTTGGATAAAATGGTCAAAAGTGACCCTTTGGGAAAAATCTTGAAGGGCACTTGGACAAAATTTCCCTTTAGATAAAATCCAAAGGGGCTTTCAAGAAAGACCAAGGAAAAAGTGTCCTTCAAAAAAAAATTGAAGGGACACTTGGGCAAAAAGTGCCCTTCAAAACTTTTTTTGAAGGGTCACTTGGAGGAAAGGACAAGGTGAAGTTCCCTTCAAAAAAGTTTTGAAGGGACACTTCAATGAAAAAGTTCCCTTTGAAACTTTTTTGAAGGATCACTTGGACAAAAAGTGCCCTTCGGATAAATTCAAAGGGACACTTGGGGGAAATAAAGGAAAGAAAGTGCATTGAAAAAATTTTGAAGGGCACTTCAAAGGTAAGTGGCCCTTTTAAACTTTTCTGAAGGGCACTTTGGGGCAAAACAAAACAAGAAAGGCTAAGTCAAATAAAGCAAAGGGAAAAAGATCTCAAACTAGGAGAGGCTGAAGGGAAAAGACACAACAATGCAAGTGACCAAACATAGAAAATGAGCAAGAGATAAATGCAAGAGACAAAGGGAAAACACAAATTGGTCATAAAAAAATGGTCAACATTCTATCAATTTCTAGGGGAAACATGCCCACTATGTCATAAGACCAATTGCCTAAATCCTTCCATTGGGCATGGAGTCATGCAAGGAAACAAGAGTTAAAAGAATAAGTCATGAATGAGGAAACATATAGGTAAAACACAGTAAAGCAAAATCAAGGGAAAATACTTGTGCTACAAGGAACTTAGGGAAAATAACACAAATAAAGGAAACACACCAAAACAAGGTATATATAAGACATGGCCAGCAAGGTCTAGAAGCAAGACTTCAAATGGATCACATTCACCAAAGTAGGTAGCTCTTCTCCATTTGTATTGGATAGTTGAAAGGAGTTTCTTTGCTTTCACTTGTTGATTATGTAAGTACCACTCCATAAAGTATCAAACTTTGTATGTATTCCTAGTTTTACTCTATCCTCATCTCATTTCAAGACTAAGTCACCTTCTTTGAACACTCTTTCCCTTGTCATTTTGTCAAAGGATTTATTCATAATAACTTGATGGTGTTCTAAAGCTTTGTGTGAATCATCTCTTTCCTCCTATAATTGCATTAATTTTATCAATCTAACCTCTATAGGAGTGTTTTCAAGTAATTCCAACTATTGTGCAAGTTCTAAGGTAGGGATATCTTATGATATGTAAAACCTAGCTTCTATCCCATAGACAAGTACAAAGGGAGAATTACCAATTGACTTCTTGGGAGTGATTCTAGCTACCCATAAGGCTATCTTCAGCTTGTTATGCCATTCTCTTTGATTGGTTTCCAATTTCCTCTTGATGATCTTGATGACATTCTTGTTGGTAGACTCAACCAATCCATTAACTTGAGGGTAGTAGTTGGATGAGGTACTCAAATTAACTCCACTCTTTGGTACCCAATCAAAATTTTTAATAGTTATGAAGACAAGTTCATTATGTGAAATGATGACATGAGGAACCCCAAACCTTATTATAATGCTATCATAGAATTCTAGGATAGCATTTTTGTATGCCTCCTTCAATGCAACAACCTCTACCCACCTTATGAAATAGTTTATAGCATTCAATATCCATTTATGTTCAACACTTGAGGGAGGGTTGATCATGCTAATGAAGTCAATGCCCTATTACATAAAGGGCTAATCTACTTGAATAGGATTCAATGGAAGAGCTGCAAGTTTTGGTTTGCCAACAAAGAAAGTACGTTGAGGACAAACTTTAGCCAAATGATAATAGTATTTAAAAAGACTATCCAATAGTAACCATCTCTCATTATTTTTGTAGTTGTTTTTCTAGGAGAGAAGTGACCACCATTTGCACCATTATGGAAATTTTCCAACAACATATCAAATTGGTCATTGTTAATGCATCTTAGCAACACATTGTTCACATCCTTATTAAAGATAATTCCATCCAAAAGATAATAAGGAATAGATTGTAGCCTAAAATACCTTCTTTGAGATTTTTTCAAGCCATTAGGACACTCACCATTTTGAATAAAACTAATGATGTCTTGCATCCAACTTTGATTTTGCATTTGATCAGCTAGTTGGTCTTAAACTTAATTTACCAAGGCTTGCTCTTTTGGCTCTTGAAAGTTAGATGCTAAGTGATCACATAAACATATTCCTCTTAACAAGCAATTTACCTTGATGTTAATGTCATATTCCATCACTTCCATGATCTATTCAGCTCTCTTCTCATTAAGACCCTTGCTTAGGAGAAACTCCTTAGTGCTAGGATGGAAAACCATGACATGAATCTTGTTGTTGGACACCATATGCCCAAACATTTTCAATCCTTTAGTGATGGTTAAAGCTTACTTCTCAACAAAATAATATCTCACTTAATAGTCCTCTAAGCTTTGGTTGAATAAAGTAATTGGCTACTCAACATCTTCATTATTCTTTTGCATAAGCATAGATAAGATCGTGTCAAGGTTAGCAAAACTATAAAGTATGAAATATTTAGAAAAATTTAGATTTAAGAGAGTGGGAGATGATACAATTTCTTAATTGATTGCCTCAAAGCTATCTTTACCTTCCTTTATCCAAGTAAAAACTTGGTTCTTTTTTAGCATGGCTGTGATAGGCTTTACCACAGTTGAAAAGTTTAGAATAAACCTCCTTAAAAAATTTATTTTTCAGAACTTTTCAGCCCTTTCTTATGTTGAGGCAAAGACAAGCTTAAAATATCTTCAATCCTTTTCAGGTCAATAACTAAGCCTTCTTTTGAAATAACATGACCCAAAATCTTACTTTTATGGACAACAAAGATGCACTTCTTTAGATTGAGGGATATGATGTACTCTCTACACTTCTCAAACACTTGCCTTAGATGTCCCATATGATCAGTAGCATCATTTGAAAAAATGATTATATCATCAAGGTAAACAAGAAAAAACTTATTGATCAAACCTTTAAAAGCCATGTTTATTACCCTTTAAAATGTAGCTCTAGCATTAGATAAACCAAATGGAATATTCTTGTAAGCAAAGGTACCCCACTTTATGGTGAAGGCTATTTTAAATTGATCCTATTCATTTACCAATATTTGATTATAACCTGAATAACCATCAAGAAGTGAGAAACATTAAGAACCTGAAACAACTTGCAAAATTTATTCCATGAAAGGGAGTGGATAATGATCCTTGAGAGACACTTTATTTATATCATGAAAATATACACAAAGTATAATTTTTACATTCTTCTTTTGAACTAGCACAAGGTTGTCTACCCAAGTTGAGTGGTTGATAGGAAAGATAATCCTAGACTCAATCAATTTGTTTAGCTCTTTCTTCATGAGTTATTCTACCTTGGGATTGATAGGCCTTTGCTTTTGTCTTATCATTTTAGCTCCATGATCCTAATCAATGGTGTGATGAGATAGACTTGGATCAAAGCCTTTCAACTCATTGTACTCCCAAGAAAAGATGTCATGAAACTCTTTTCACAATGAAATAAAATCTTGAATTTCCAGCTGAGAATAAACCTTTCCAATCTTCAAAAGTTTGTCCTTGAAAATCATAACTCTCTCATAGTTCTCTTTTTTTGTTGACATGCTCATTATTTGGTTCTTCTTTTGATCATCTTCATTGAAGATACTCTTCAAGTTAATCATCCCCTTAGGTATTTTATTTGTCTTCATCTGCATAATTTTCTCTTCATAATGATCATGCAACTTCCTTTCATTTCTTGAAGAGAAACCTACCTCATTTTGTAAGAAGTGTGCAATATGTTCATCACTTTCAAATAATTGCCATGAAACTTAATTATACAAAATGGAAAGTCTCACAATGATATTGATATGGGGTTGATCCTTCTCTTATTCAACATTAGAAACTGAGTCAAAATGTGTTCCTATTGCAAGCAATCTATTAGCATGCTTGTTCAAGTCTCTTGGTATGGGTTGGATGTTTAAGGCATCAAAATATTAAAGTATATCCCATACCCTATTCTTTTATGACCTAAGAAAGGGTTTCTTGGTTGTATCTTGACTTATTAATTGATGAATTACTAGCTCACTATCTTCATAAACTTTCAAATTCTTGATTCCTCTCTTCCTTGCCCATTGGAGACCATGAACTAGGCCTTCAAATTATTGCATGTTGTAAATGCAACTGAAGTGGAACCTATAAGAAGAGTAGTAATGATTATTTGATCGAGAAAATAACATGACACCAACTCCTACACCTAATTTTCTCCTTGAACCATCAAATAACATTTCCCACATGCCATCAAGTTCATGATCTTCATTAGTGAGTGAAGGAATTGGGATGTTCTCTTCATGCATGCAGTAAAATCCCAAATCAGTCTCCTTAATGAAAGTGTAAGGATCAAGGCCATGTGTTTCAATGTTGTACTTGTCAAGATAGAGGTCAAAATACCTTCAAGAGGAGAAGATGTTTCACCATCTATGATTATTTATTCTTCTTTGTTGATTAGATAGTTTTTATTTATCATTATTTCTAAGTATGGCTCAATGTGGAACCTTGCTAAGGGATGAGTTCTTATGGTTACCTTGGTTACATACCTTGTCTTGAAAGTTAGAAAGGACCAATCAAAAGAAAGGTATCCTCCTATCTTGGATGTAAAGTCCCTTGACAAGCAAATAGTAAAGTGTGTTGGAAGGTCCACCACCATAATATCTTACATGATAGGGAAGCTTAAGTAGCCATGTAAAAACACTTTTATACCTCTGACCAATCCTACCATCTTGGTTGGAGTTCCATCTAGCTGTAACATGCCTTTACTATGTGGCTCATAGTTCAAACCCAGCTTATCAACTGCTACTTTAGGGATAATCGTAGTGCATGCTCCACTATCCACAATACAATTATGGGCCAACTTATCTCCCATAATGAGTTTGAGGTATAAGGGTGGAGGAATTTTAGATTTATTAGAAGGCTCTAAAATATGAATTGGAGAATTTGTGAGAACCACACTATGATGATTTGAAGATTGAGGAGTTACTTACGTGTTAATTACTCTTGTAAAAGCTCTTTTTGACCAGGCATATGTGGAACCTCCCAAAGGGATATGCTTGTCTTAGTATTATTCAATGAATCCAAAATATTTAGAGATAGAACATTGAATTTCTATTACATTTTTGATGGTAATGAAGGAACTATAGCATGTTGTGTTTCAATCTTGATAGCTACATTTATATTTTGATTTTGTTGAGGAACATGGATTGTGAAAGGTGCATCACTTTGATTGATGCTTTGTGGATTTAGAGATGCATCACTTGGATCTATTTGTGGCTCCTAGAATTCTCCAAATGATCTCTTCTTGGCCCTTGTATTGGATGTAATTTACATGCCTTGAGTCAACATAAAATCATCTTTTACTTAAAAATCCATCATTCCCACACTTGGGCTACTACCTTATTTATGATTGTCCCTTTGGCTAAGACATGATTCTTATATTATCATGTAAGTAGTAGCTTCTTTTAGTGTAATTGAAGTGTAGTCGATTCCTTCATCATCATGTATAAACTGACCTTGAGGTTTCCCCCATTGGTCCACATGATCTTCTCTTTGCACTGGATTTGCATGAACAAGAATAACAATCTTTATAGGAGGAGCAGAATTTGGACTATATGCATTAGTTTGCCTATTGTAGCCTTATTTATTTTGTCCTCTCCCTTGATAATTGTATTGGGATGGAGATCTATATCTTTGTTAAGGATAATATTGTGCATTAGGAGGAGCACTTGCCTAATATTAAGCTTGCTTGAGCTGAGCTCTCAATGATCTAATTTCTTCATCTTTGTCCACAACATTATCCACCTTCTTATGAAAGGATTTTGGCTTCACATTGGCATTATGAACTTATGACATACTTGGAGCTTCAACCAAATTATGGGACATCAAAGGCATAGAAAATTTTAGAGAAAGTCTTCTATCCTGAATTAAGCTATTCTCAACCTCAATTGCTAGCTCATATGCACCTGTAAGAGTGAATCCTCCTATTGAATACAACATAACAAAAACATTAGTACCAATACCTTTGAGGTATGTTAGAAACACAAAGCTCTGAGTAGGTCTCATGATTGGTGGTAGCCTATACCATGTTCTTTGAAATCTCTCATTGAACTCTCTCATGGATTCATTTAGATCTCTTCTTATTACATTCAACTGATGTATTAGGTAAGCATGATCACTCTTATTTTCAAATCTTGTCACCAATAGGTCTCCAAATCCATCCCAACTTGTAATGCATCCCCCTTCTAACATTCTACACTAGTTAAGTGTTTTGCCTTGTAAAGACATACTAAGCAACTTATTGGCTATGTTTGCCCTAGTAACATTATGGAAATTATAGAAATTAGAGATGTATCTAATAGGTTTAGATGGGGTAATATGACCCTCCCCATTTAAAC
The DNA here is from genome assembly GCA_037957365.1 of Torreya grandis. Taxonomy (NCBI): domain Eukaryota; kingdom Viridiplantae; phylum Streptophyta; class Pinopsida; order Cupressales; family Taxaceae; genus Torreya; species Torreya grandis. The sequence goes on along the minus strand of JARHVA010000312.1, from coordinate 3,424,927 downwards.
TATAAATATTTTTGGTAGCATTCAGAGGGATGGGGTCATATGCAGGAAGCTCTATTGGGTTTTAGGTATTAAAATTAGTGAAAGGTTGATGTTTATCCATCTCTCCTCTTTCCCCCATTTCTCTTCTTTTCCTTTAATCCTCTATTTCTTCCTCTTCTTCAACTTCTTCCTCTCCCTAAACTTCTTCAACCTCTTCCTCTTCTTCCCCAAAACCTCCTTGATAAGGATTTAATAGGGATAGGAGTGGTTTAGGGTGTTGTTATTCAAGAAGAGCTTCAGTTAAAGGGGCTTGGTCAAAAAATATTGAGGACCTTATGAGGACCATTTAGGATAATGTATAAAACTTGGTCTATAACTAGGGATTCACACCCTTTTGGAGTTGTCAATGCTAGGTTAGGGGGATTTCTACTAATTTAGGCCTATCAAGACCAGCATTCACCTTGACTTAGAAAGAAAACTTGGTCCCATAGGGTGTGTTAGAACTATTGTTTCCAAATATTATACCCTAGAAGAGGGTTTTTTAGGCCTCCTCCATATTTGGGCAATATTGGGACATTTTTGGGCTTATGGGTGTGCCTATAAGTGGAAATAAACCTCAAGGTTGAAAGGGCTAGCTCCCTGTATTAGCTTTTTATGTAATAAAATTACTGAACTAGCTTGTAATAATGAAAAGATTCAAAAGTTTGCATGAATGAAAATCCTAGTCTAAAATGGTGATACACCAAAAATTAGTATCCACATGTATACCCTATACTTATGCACAATACATCAGAATATAGTATATACCTCAAGCTCTAGAATATTCCAATGTAAGTATTTTAATAAAGAGACAAATTTGAATGAGTTTAAATAAGGTAAATGACTGAAATAACAACCTGTATATTTCAAAAAATGGTTACACATGCAAGTTCTCATACAAATAAAATACACTCTACATGACTTATTGGATTGAATTTTTGCTCAAAAGTATGAAGGATAAAGGACAAAATGATAAAACATCACTTGTTATGACTTTGTATCTCTTGTATACCTAGGCAAATATACTAAACTTAAAAAGGGGATAGACTAATGTTTCTTTCCTCAAAGGAAATAAAATTGAAAAACAAATTAGTAGGGCTGCATTGTACTATCTCTAGATGATAAAACAAGATCCCAAGGGTCCTATTCATAGAAAAGAGAGAGAGGAGGGAGGAACTTTGTGCTAAAAGAAGGAAATTGGTTTTTTTTTAGAGGTCACCATCCTTGGCTATAATTGACCCTACCAAAGATGCTTATTTTGGCATTTTGTTTGATCTATGTCACTCTCTCGAACACCCTTTGCTTTCCCCCTGAAGATGCTTCCTAATGACTGCCAACATAAATGAGATACTTGGGGAAGGCACTAAAAATGTTCATTATCAATGGAGCCACATGTTATAAATCTCTTACAGTGCCTAACTACTCCTCTTTGGCTTATCAATTCACACAATGGCATGAAAAAGTAAATTTCATTCAGTTTGACTTTGTCCTTCCCTTTTGATTGGTCCTCAAGGAATGACTTAGATCACTAAAAAACCAATGGTGAGATGACACTCCATTTATCTTTGACAAGTCATATGGTAGATTTTGATTTACTTGATCATTCATCATGAACCATGTCATTAGGCCAAGCTTATTGAGCTAAGTAGCCTTGAAAGTCTAACTTGCACTTACAAATCCATTTAGGCTCTAGGATTACTTTAACTTGATTTCTTTGGGGTTTCTAGTGCTCATTACTTATGAAAATTCAAAAGTGAAGTCTTTAACAAATATTGATTTGCACTATAGACCCATTTAAGTTTTTTGAATGGCTTTACTTATAAAACTTATAAGTCAAGCATGTTGGGAAACCTGATTTGCACTATCAAGGTTGCTTGCTCTTTTGTGTTTCTTGATTACTTATACTTATAAAATTTTATAAGCAAAGCTCTTTTGAAAACCTGATTTTGCTTTGCATAAGACCCTTTCAAGTTTTCTTAGTCTTTATACTCCTTTTTTTCTCCTTTGGGTATGAACTTGATGTCTTGTGGCACATCACTAAGTTTCACCCCAATGGCTAGTTCCTTATAATAAATTTGATGTCATGTAACACATTACCAATGTAAACCCAATGGCTAGTTGGTCAACCTAAATTTGATGGCTTATGGCATGTCACTAATTTAAACACTAATGATTAGTTGGTCACCCTAAATTTGATGTCCTATGATACTTCATGTCTTTGAACCCCAATGAATAGTTGGTTGTATCAAAATTGACATTATGTGGCACATCATGGGAATCCATTTGGGTCAAGCTTATTATTTTAGGTATTTGGTCATGGAAATTTTCTCAAATTAATTCCTTTAGACAATTTGTCTGAAGGAATTCTTTTGAGAATTTTAGCTTTCCAGGCAATGACCAATTTCTTTTGAGAACTTTTTCCTAAAGGACACTTGGTAAAGTGTCCTTCAAAAAAGTTTTTAAGGACACCTGGGTATGGGTACAAGGTCCCTTCAAAAAATTCTAAAGGGAATTTCCAAAGGAAATGGCCCTTTAAAACTTTTTTGAAGGGTAAGCTATGGAGAAAAGGCCCTTCGAGAAAAATCTTGAAGGATAACCTTGGAGAAAATGGTCAAAAGTGACCTTCAAGAAAAATATTGAAGGGCACTTGGACAAAATGTCCCTTTAGATAAAATCCAAAGGGGCATTTAGGAAAGACCAAGCCAAAAGTGCCCTTCAAAAAAATCCAAAGGGACACTTGGGCAAAAAGTACCCTTCAAAACTTTTTTTGAAGGGTCATTTGGAGGAAAGGACAAGGTGAAGTGCCCTTCAAAAAAGTTCCAAAGGGACACTTAGACAAAAAATTTCCCTTTAAAACTTTTCCAAAGTGTCACTTAGACAAAAAGTGCCCTTCAGATAAATCTGAAGGGAAACTTAGGGGAAATCAAGGCAAGAAAGTGCCTTTGAAAATTTTTGAAGGGCACTTTGAAGGGAAGTGGCCCTTTGAAACTTTTTTGAAGGGCACTTCAAGGTAAAACAAAATAATAAAGGCTAAGGCAAACAAAGCAAAGGGAAAAAAAGCTCAAACCAGGAGAGGTTGAATGGAAAAGACAAACAACAAAGTAAGTGGCCAAACAGAAAAAATGAGCAAGGGAAAACAAAAGAGCCAAAGGGAAAATACAAACTGGTCATGCAAAAATGGTCAACACTACTATAGGTTAAAGTGATTAAAACTCATAATATAAGTCCTAAGGAATGGCCAATTCCTAAGAGGGAAGAAGTTTGATTGAGACATAAATTTTTGATACATTGATAAAGGTCTGGGGAATGGACAAATAGGTTGTAAGATAGTGATAATTTATAAGCAAGGACACATGCAAGGAATAACTATAGGATAATAAAGGATATTCAACAAGTGATTATTGATAATAGACAAATTTAAATATAGTAGCTCAATATGATTTAAAGGATTTGAGTGACCTATAGGGGATAGCATTATCATTTTTTAGTAGTGGTTGAGTTATCCTTAGGCACTAAAAAAGTGGCCAAGTGATGCCTAGATAGTCTTAAGAGACCTTAGGTCAATGTAGTTTTGACTTGAGATTTTGTAGACAAAGAGAGGAATAAGAGGTTTCTCTAAAATAGTGATTTAGAATGACTTAGGGTTGACTATAATGTAAGTGTGATAATAAGATATATAAAAGGTTGTGTCGATCAAAATTAGTGGATTGGATAGGATAATATAGTTATCAAGGGTAAAATGAGATGAAGGGGGTGACATAAAGGGTAAATTGGGGGGTAAAATAGGAAAAAGTGGGGGTAAAAGAATCATTTTGAATTTTGTCTATAGTGAAATTATGTTATGGAGACCAAATATATGGATCAACTTCTTCACTCATCACACCATAGAGAAAGATTATGGGAAAACCAAAGGGTAGCCAACACAGAACCATCAGTGAGTACTCCATCCCTAACCAATGGTTTTTATCATTTTTGCATTTATTATTATACTTATTACATGTACATCTACAAATGGCAATACTACCTCTAAGGGAATTTACCTTAGTCAGATTATTGCCACCACAAGCTATGATATTTCAACCATAAGCTATGGTTTTGTAAAACCATAAGGGTAAATCTATGGTTTTACAATACTGCATATGATGAATTATGTTATTATAATACCATGCAGGGAGATTAGTTTTTCAAACCACATGGATTGACATGTAATTTTGTAAAACCATGGGTTTTGAGCTGTGATATTATTGAAACCATGAGTTAGATTAAAGAGGGATAGGTGTTATTGATTAAATTGGGGGTTAAGGTTAGTTGAGGGGTTAGAAAGGGAATGGGGATGGGTGGATAGGGTAGATCAGGGTGTGAAATAGATAATAGGATAGGAGATAAGGGATGAGAGATTTAGGTTAGGTTAATAGATAGGTAAGTTGCTAAATAAATTAGATGGGTGAAAAAATAGTTAGGTGAGGGTTAGTTAAATGGGATGATTTTTTTATAGGGGGAATATTGAGTTGGTGTCTATATTAGGGAGCTAGGTTAGATTAACAGCAGGGGGGATTATATAGGTAGGTACAAGGTAGATTGGATGGGTAGGATAATATATTAGAATGGTGGTGATGGGTGTGAATAATCAAGATGTGATATATTAAGAAGGGTAATGGATTGATAGGATGTTTATTGGTGATAGAGGAGTTAGGAGTGTTGACATATAGATTATGCCATCTAGTAGTGTTACATGAGATGCAAATATTGACACTAATATACTATAGGGTAATTGATATGGTTATCCTTTATTACATTGCTATAATTCTAGTGGTATGGATCGAGAGGGCATTGATTACAGCCCTAGTTGAGATATGGCATTCATATACTAGTATATTACACTTTGTGATTGGGGAAATGATAGTGATACTACAGGATGTACTACAAATTTTTCAACTACTGATGAGAGGTAATAGGATTTAGTGGTGATCTCATACCATGAGTGTGATTGTGTAGAGGCTATGTGGGAAGTTATAGATTAGAGTATGAGATTCTTGGGTAGACATTGATAAATTTTTGAAAGAGGGAATGATTAAAAATATGACACTTGTGGTGATGTCTCTTATTACTATCATACTCTTGTTGGACAAGAGTGGTTAGTGGTTTCACCTTGAGTTGGGGGATGTGGTATCTAACATGGTGCAAGATTATTATGTTTTTACCTAAGGTCCTATGGTACTTTCCCATCTATATAGATAGATCTATATGGGTGTGTATAGAGGGGCAGTGAGCCTAGGTCCCTCCCTACTATTGTAGATATGGATTTGGTATCACATTGCTATAGAGAGAATACTAGGAACTTGAGTGGACAAGGATCTTGAATATCCTCTTGCGATTGGATGGTATATTATTCTAAGAGTTTAGAGAACCCTTGTGGGAGACATGCAATTTTATAGACAAGAATTTGACAGTTTGAGAGTTTATAAAATCACTTAGATGCCTTACAAACATGTCTAGTAGGGATGTCTAAGGATGTAAACATAACCTAGTTTATGCTTATAGAGTGTTATTTTACTATCCATTGAAATTAAATTAGTGAGAGATACAAGTGTGATCAGGTGTATCATTATTTAAGGAGACATCAAGATGTTCTTAGAAAGGAGCATCTATTTGCTCATAGTGATAGAGAGAGACTATAGTGGGGGCCTACGATAGACATAACACTAACAAGAGTATATTATGAGAGCATTGCCCAAGTGATATGGGATTCTCAAACTCTCATAGAAAATCTAGGAGTGACTATGGCATATATAGTGTGGTGGGCCTAGAGATGGCCTAATAGATTGCTTAGATGGATAACAAGAGTGAGGAGGGGGATTTATAAAGATTACTATAGGCATGAACTCAGTTAGGGAAAATATGAGCACAAAGGCCATAACCCTAGGCATAGGTTAATTAGGATGAGTAGGTATGACTAGATGTTATGGTTATTGAAAGTTAAGATCAAGGGGTTTGAGATGGAGACCAAGCTATAAGTAGAGATCAGGTAGATGGGAGAATGGGTGTAGATGATGTAAGGATATATAAGCTACCTCTAAGTGAGGATGATCATGAATTATTGGATAAGTTAAGGTGAGAGTTAAAATACTAGGTGATAGAGGTAGTAGGTATATCCATCGAGCAAGATAAGATGGTGGAAAATTTATACAAACATTATTTAGAGTGATAGCTAGATGGTGGGTGTACTTGGATAGGTTACAAGATTATTGGGATAGGTGGCATCCTTTTATGGGTAGTTGAGTCATAGAAAATCTCAATATGGATAAATAGCTATATTCTAAAGGTAGATTTAGATCCAAGACACATAGATAACATCATTATGGGGGTGGATTTCACAACTACAATTGAGATTGAGGGAGAGAAAGGTAGAGTTATAGGTGGATGAGAAGGCCAAGGAGGATGATATTTTATTAGATCATTGAGGTATGGTATTAGTGATGATATAGATATCATAGCTGACATGAAAGGCATAGTATTATAGATATTTATATGAGGGAGTAGTGATAGTAGATTAACGTGCCCTAAATTTTGAAGCTAGTTATTCCCAATCTATGCATCAGCCTGCTAAGAGGCCACCTAGACATTAGTGATCTAGACTTATATTTATGAGATAGTGTTTATATTACGGTTATATATAATCATAGAACATTGATGCCCATAGGGCCCATTTTGTGTAGTTATATATTTTGACATGGACTATTATGGACATTATGGATTTTTAATATATGTTATTACATGATTATGTATGGACTTATTTATGTATAGGTGATTATTAGTTATGTATATGTGGATCATGGATGTTGTATTTGCATTATGTGATTGTATATTAATAATTATATGGGATGTTTAGATATATAATCATCTACATGTGATGTAATTATGGACATTATTTATCTAATATGGATGACTATTATGTGTTATATTTTAGATTCATCTAATGTTGTTTTTTTTATGTTATGATGACATGGAAAATGTGATTATTAATAACATGGGATAATAGATAGATAAATAATCCATTGATTGAATCATATGTCTCACAAATAATCATCCTACACCAAGGAGGTGGGTGGGGTGTTGGGTAGTAGGCTAGGATTATTAAATAGGATAGTGGGATGGTTGGGGGGATGGAATGGGTGGGTACTTGAATCCATTAGATATGTAGGAAATCCAATTTTACATTAACACTTATGTGTGTAAGTGTACCCATGACATAAGGATAGTCGAGGTAACATTTGACTCAAAATGCATGGGTGACTTGGAATGGGAACTCCATTTAGTGACATTTCAGTTATTGTGTTAGGTAGTCACTTAAATCTATCCTCTTCCCATTTAAGGACAAAATTTTGATATTTAATAGGACACCAATTTAAAAACATGATAAAAAGGATTAAAAATAATATTTATATGACACAATGATGATTGACAATATTTACATGTAGATATATAGATTAACTTATAATTATAAAATAATATATATAAAAGAAAATATAAAATATGTACAAAGACTAATGCTTAAGAAGATTATGAGAAAACAAACACACGTAATGAAGGCTAAGTATATACATGGATGCTAATCAAGATAATCTAAGAAAAAGTGATTTACATGATTTTAAAATGTAAGGATAATTTAAAAATGTAAATAAAATGGAAAACAACAATATTAATTACAATATGACCAAAGTCTTAAAGCCTTAATAAGAAGTTAAAAATGATTTCTTTATTTTTGACAATATAACCTAAAAAGGTTTATAAAGGTAATATGTACAAGATGTCCTAAGAGAAATGAATTTAGGGATATGGTTAAATGGATATTTATAGGGGTAAATTATGCCCTATAATTATTTCAATAAGTGAGACAAGGATCAAAGATTAGTTATAATGATAATCTTAGGATCTATAGTGAATGATCAAGATTCAGTTACAAATCATACCTTAGATCCTAGAGTAGGAACATTATATAACCCTTCTTTAATGATGAGTTTAGTGGGTTCATGCAGATTTATGCTTAGGGGATAATGGGGATATATGGATGTGGATGTGATTAAGGCTGATAGGATCAGTCATTGAGGAGGATATGATTGGGATATGTATTAGGATGTCAAAATGGAATATGTAGATGTTTGAAAGTTAATTATATGTTCTAGATGACTCCTTAATATATATCCTCTTTATAATTTTAGCAAGGATTTTCCCTAGTTTTAAAATCATATCTCCTTATTTTCCCAAGCATATATGGTATACCCACTATTAGGATCAGGGTCACATGACAAATGAGAGGGTGAAATGGCAAGATGGAAGAAGTGGATTGGCAATGGATGGATGTGCCCCCAAGAGTGGGGGATTATCTATGGAGTTTATTTAGAACCTTTTAAGTATAAAAATGCTTTACATTCATAACATCCATGGGTTTTCAATCTCATAATCATCTAATGTGGCCAATTTATATGCTCTTGAACCAAATTTTGCAATAGTAACATAGGGCTCAAGCCAATTTGATTCTAACTTACCTTTATTTTATTTATTTATTTGCATTTGTGTTTTTATAATTTTCTTATAAGACTAGGTCACCAACTTCAAATTATCTAGACTAGATATTTTTGTGATATTGGCCCTTAAGTTTATTATAATATGCACTAAGGTGATCTAAGGCATTTTGATGTTTTCCATCTAATATCTCAAGATTTTGTAGCCTCTCATATCTACAATGATTATCATTAATCATACCTATAAAGAGATTCATAAAGAGGGGAACTCAACTTCAATACGCAAGATTATTTTTATCTAATAGACTAAATAATACAAAATAGCCCTAGTAGGTGTTTTAATGTTGGTTCTATAATACCAAAGAGTTGGATATAATTATAAGTGTTAATTTATTCAAGCATCATTGAGAATCATTTTATTGAGATTTTTGAGAAGCATTTTATTGGTTTCTTTTGTTTTTCCATTGCCCTAGGGATAGTAGGGTGTAGAAAAATGTTTGTCAATATGATAATGATTATATAAGTCTTTGAATTCTTGATTTTTGAAAGATTTTCCATTATTTGATATAATTTTGGATGGTATTCCAAAGTGGAAAATAATATAATTTAGAATGAATTTTGATATTTTTATACCTGTGATATAAATTAGTGACATTTCTTTGACCCATTTGGTAAAATACTCCATCGTTATGATAATGAAATTATGGCCATCTAATGATGTAGGATTAATATTTCCAATAATGTCTAGTCCTCATATGGAAAATAGCCATGGGATAATAATAGGTTATAGTTATTATGTGGGGGTATGAATTATATTACCATAATTATGATAAATTACACATTTATGCACATACTAGTAGGCATCATGATCCATTATGGGCCAATAATGTCCAGTCTAGAGTAACTTCTTGGCTAGGGTCATCCCATTGACATGACCACCACAAATACCATCATGGACCTCCTTAATTGTAAGAATATCCTCCTCTAATGTTAGGCATCTTAATAAGGTCCCATTATAGCCTCATTGATAGATTGTGTTACCAAGGATGGTATACCATGATGTGTGATGAATGAAGGATTTAAATGGGTGGTGATTAAGGTCTGGTGGTAGAATGTTGTCATGGAAGTAAATGTAAATGTCATGGTACTATGGTATATTAGGATCATGTATAAGATAAATTTGATAATAATCCATTGATTGATGTGATAGAAATAATATTTGTTTAATTAGAAAGTTTCCTTCAATTACATCTTTTGGAAAATCTATCAAAGAACCCATAGTGGTTATTGAGTCACAACTTTATTACTTCCCCTAGGGACTTATTCAAATGTTATCGACTAAATTTTTTTATTTAATAGGTCCACTAATTATTTATAGGGAAGTAATGTCTCATATTTTATATATAACTCTTCATTCACCTATTTTATAATCAACTGAGAATCACCAAAAACCTAAAGGTGTTGGATATTCCATTAGATGGTGAGTTGTAGTCTAGAAACTAATGCCTCATATTATGAAATGTTATTCATGCATGGGAAAGTGATTTGAAAGGTTTTAGGGATTAGGTCACCTTGTGGGGTTACCAAAATGATTCCTACTCCTAACCCATGTGTGGTAAAATATCCATCAAAATTTAACTTCTAATTATTTGACTCTTTAGTAGCTAGTACAGACTCATATGAAAAGGTCATGATTAAAGGTTTAGTGTTTGAAATAGGTGTTTTTTCAAGTTGATCCACAATGTCTTGTCCTTTAATGTCCTTTTGATTTACATACTCAATATAAAATTCTCATATTAATAGATCCATTTGGCCATTCTACCAGTTATAGATGATTTAGATATCATGTACTTGAGAGGATTAACCTCTGCTATGAGATTGAATTTGTTATTCAACATATAGTGTTGGATTTTTTGTGAGGCAAAGACTATGATAAAGCAAAAATTTTCAAAAGTGATGTAGTTAAGATCGTATGATATTAAATTTCATCTTAGTTAATAAATTGCTCTTTCTTTAACCTCTTCATTATGCTAAGCTTATAAGTCCCCTATATCACAAGGTATAACAAATATATACAAGAGTAACGACCTTCCCAATATAGGTGGTGATAAAACTTGAGGCTTAACTAGACATTTATTTATATTATCAAAGGCCTTTTGAAATTTTGAGTTCTAATCAAAATGATCCCCCTTATTTAAGATATAGATGAAGGGATGAAATTTATCTAACAATTGTGAGATAAACTGATGCATGCCCTATATTTTTTTTTGAAGGCTTATAAACTAATTTAGGTTCTTAAGAGGAGGAATTTAAACAATAAATTTACTTTTGTAGGATCTACTTCAATGTCTCACTTAGACTTTGAACCCCAAAATTTTGTTTGAGATTACTCCAGATACACATTTCTTAGGGTTCATCCTAACCTTGTATTCCCATAGCCTCTCAAATATTGTCCATAAGACCATTGGATGTTTTGATCAGAGCTTAAAGTTTCTTAATATATCATCCACATAATATTATACAATATTGTGCATCATATCATGGAATATTACTATCATATCCCTTTGGTAAGTAGCTCCCACATTTTTTAGACCAAAAGGCATTACTTGGTAGTATAAGGTTCCCCATGGAGTGATAAGTGTAGTCTTATATTGATACTCAAGAGTAATTTTAATGTGATTATAGCCAAAAAACTATCCATGAGGGAAAGCATCTCATACTCTATGATAGAATCCATGATCATGTCGATATTAGATAAGGGAAAGTCATCTTTGGGGCATGCCTTGTTTATATCCTAGAAGTTGGTATAAATCCTTATTCCTCCCTATGGTTTATCCATGGAGAAAATATTAGATATCCACTTAGAATAGTTAATTGGTTGAATAAACCCAACTTCTAATAATTTTTGCAATTATTCTTTAACCAAGAGGGATACCTTGGGGTGCATTTTGTGGAGTTTTTGCTTAGCCAATTTGGCATTTAAATGAACTAATAAATAATGTATTAACTATATACACATAATATTTTCAAACTTTTATTGATTATTGACACTTTGTATCTTGCAATAACCTATCAAGTCTCAATCTCTGTAAGTACATGCATTAAGGGGTGCACCAAGAAAGGATGGGTAGACCATTGGTGCTTTGTAAGATTGTTTTCCCTTTTTTGCTTGTCATCTACACATTTGTCTACTAAAACCATTTACCATAAGCTTATTATTCTCAATCCTACCTATTCCATTATTTTTCTCTTTCCATCCCTCCTTTTCTTTCCTTAACACCCTTTTGGATAGTCAGTTATACTAGGTCAACTAGGTCGACCCAATAGTTTACAGGTATTTTTCACTTTCTTAGCTTGTTAGCCTTTTGATCAAGCTAACTCAGACCTAATGAATTATCCATAAAAACACACTAGATTTATTTGGTCAACCCTATATAGCCAATATTTTTGGGATGATTTAGGAAAAAATTCACCTATATATACAAATTCATTTCCCACCATTTCATAAGAGAATAATTATTATCGAATAAGTGATAATAAACATCTACTTATTGACCATTCTACTTGAGGAATAAATTTTAGGGTTTCATAATTTTTTTGAGATACGAATCTTTTCTTATGGAGAAGTTTTTTGGATGCTTAGATAGGTTGTGTATCCTAGAGATGATTTATCTTGGTTATCCTTACATACTACAACAATATCTTGTGAAGCACCTTGGCCAAGGGAGAGATTGAGGCTCATTGAGTTCATCTTCAAAGTTAAGTATTCATAACTTTATGTCTCCTTTGTAAGAGTAGATAGATAATTCATTTGTGTTCTTCTCCCATGTATTAGGACTTTTTATACATTGATGTGAGTAAATTTACTCTAATACATGTTTATTTTAGTTTTTTTATTATTTCTAACACCCACTTTATGCCATAATATTTTGGTGTGCACTAGATTATATTTACTTTCTTGTTATTAGAATAAGTGAAATGATTTAAACCTTAGCACTCCATTAGGGTTATTGTGAAATTACGTTAGATTTTAAGCTTTGGAACCCTTCTTAGCATGATATGTTGTGACAAGTGATCCCCTAATCAGGTCTATTTGATACCCATATTGGTCATACTCTCTCTTAACAAGTTTATCCCCAATCAAAAGCATAGGTATGATCTATCTTCTCTGATATAGGATTGATTTAAAGACATGATGCATTTTTGATTACATACATTCTGGTGAACTTGATGTGAAATTAACCATTATATGATTTATTTCACTTTATTTCATTCTTTTGATCATCATTTTTATCATATATTTTGACATACTAGATCAATTCTATTGACCTAGCTATTTTTCTTTGTGCACAAGTTTTCAAAAATAGGTAGCTAGATCAACTGAGTCAACCTAATATAAGTTTCTAGCCTTTTAGATATCTAGTTTAGCCTACTAGGTCAACCCAATCAACCCCTTAGAGTTTCATCACTCTACAATATGTTCTTGCATACTCCATCGATCTTGTCAACCTAGTTTGTAGATCTTGCTAATATACCTCAAGGTTATTCATCATCAATCTTCCTTCATTGCATGTCTAATCCATCAAGATTCCTTTCTACCTCTCTATTTCCTTCTTTTTTGTCTTTCCTTTTATAGTTTTTATTCTTTAAAACTAACCTTACACAGTCAAATAGATCAACCCTACCAACCCAATTATGTGTTTTATGTGTTGTCTAAAATAATTGGATCAACACTACCAACCCAGTTCATTTTCATACCTTGCTTCCATAGTACAAGTTTGACCCTATCGACCCTATTCTTTATTTTGTGTCTATAGTGTAAACATTATACCTTGTTTCAAGTTGGAATTAACCTCATATTTATTATTAATTATCTCACACACTTCTTTTCTTATTTCTTGCATGCTTAGAATAGCTCACATAGTTTAATTAGGGGATTTTAAATTAATCATTTAGTTTCACTCTTTCTATTTTATGCACACATGACCAAATCACATATTTTAAATAAGAACTTTAACATTTGTCTACCCAAGGCCAACCTACTTGGATTTAATCACCAAGAAAGATGTCAAATTCATCCTCTAGTTAATTATAAAGCATGGTTAATGGTATATTATAGCTAAGCACCTGACACCCTTATCACTCTAGTGTGTGAAGTGAAGGGGTAGGCCCTAATACCAAGCTTGTATCATTACCACTATATTACCTTTCATCCCAAATTTCTTGAAACCATCCTTAGATTGTTATCTAGTACCTTGTTTATAGCCAAATTCCAATCACATTAAAAATCATATATTAATAATCTAATAAACATTTAGGTTGACCAATTAGTTAGATCTTTACTTTTTAGGTTGATTGTTTGCTCTTTTCTCAATTTTGTGTGTAAAAACTTGCATTACCTAGCATTAATGCAAGATTTTAATTTGTGTGCTTCAATAGGATTAGCAAGTGTTAATCTAATTGAATGTTTGTTTCTTTTTAGTACTTACTAATTTTCATTACTTACAGACTTATCTTGTTTCATTTTCACAATCTATTTTTAGGCTTCTTGAATTCCCTATCTACTATACTGGGTTAACCCAGTCAACCCAATAGTTTTTCTACCTTTTGTACACTATATTGGTTTAACCCACTCAACCCTGTACAATTTTACAATCCTTATTTTTGTGTTAGGTTGACCCAGTCTATACTATTTTAGTCACCTATTTTTCTCTTGCTTTTTCATCTCTCTTATTTTCCCTTCATCATGGACTTTCTATTGGGTAATGACATTAATTTATAGTCAACATACATGATGAACTTTACCAATCCTAATAGGGTTTCATATAGATAGAGTAGGGTTCTTCTCTTGCATGTTATTAATGTTAATATTGCCACTCACACAATGAACTATGGGACCCATCTTAATACCTTTTTGCAGTATAATTCTCCCCTTTTATTAGAGGATCAATCTAATTTAGAGCATACTCCCAAAATACTTTTCTTTATTTTTGAAATTCCTCAACATGGAGGAAAATATCCTTCTACCATTTATAACCCCATGATAGTGGTCAAACCAAAGAGCCCCATTCACCTACTCCTACATTCTCAAATATATTTGGAGGTACCACTTTATTTAATTCTTAACCTCTTCCTTCAATTCTGACTCCTTATATCATGACATCTTCTTCTCTAACCTATTCTACCTCCATGCATAGTATCTCAACTAACATGGAAGGTTCTACATCTAGTGGGCTTCTTATAAGATCCACTATCCTTAATAGTTACACTAGTGCATCATTTTCTACCCAAGGCAATCATGATTCTAGAGCTTCTTCCTCTCAACCATTCACTAGTCCATCTTTTGCTTTGCAAAAAAAATTTACCACTAATGCCTCACATTCTCAAAATTCTTCTCAATCTCATATCAACATTAATAGTGGTACCCAAGCCACTAATACCAACAAAAATACTAATTCTAATGCTTTTAATGATAATCAGACACACAAAATTTTATTTCAAACTCTCAATCAAATGAATACCTTTTAAGTACATAACACAAATCAAATGATGAGAATGCAAAACCAAATTATTAATATTCAATCTCATCCACAACCAATGGCTTGGGAAGAACATAACTAGCATTTTCCTCCTCCTCCTCTTTGATGTTCTTAAGGAAATCTCACTCCTCAACCTCCTTTAGTAAAGAAAACCATCAAAAACCTATAAAATGAACCTCTCACTACTCAAATTTCCAACATTGATATAGGAGGTATAACACCTAAAATTTCATATAATGGGTCAATCGATCCTACCCTTCACCTCAAAATATTTGTAAATATTTACAAGGATTGGGTCAAATTAAACAACTTTATCATTACCAAGCTCCTAGACAAAACCATTATGGGTGATGCCTTGGATTGGTAAAATCAAATTATATCTCATTCCATTTCTAGTTTGGAGGACTTATTAAATGATTTAGTGAAATAATTACAAACTAATGATCTTCTTGTCAGGATCTTGCTCCACCAAAAGAGCACAATATGATTACCAAATCAAGCAACTTAATATGCATAAATTAACCAAATTCACCAAGTAACTAGAATTCAAAATAACATAAGATATGAGAGACAATACACAACTTGTATTAACACTTTATACAGAAAAGAATACAATAAAGAAGATGCCACTTCTTCTCCACCACCTTACAGAGGTTTCCCACACCTCAAGTGAATAGTAATTCTTCTCCCCAAAGCTCTCCCTCTCAGGTCCCAACACCCAACTCAAATACAGAGTTGGTGTTCACCTCCTGTGCTCCACACACACCACAAGTGCTCCACACACTCAAACAAGTACTCCACGTACTTCAAGTAGATCTCCCATGAACCTGCAACAACCTGTAATTCAACAGACCATACTTATAGAAGGAACTCCCTTGCCTTCCTCTTTGCTCTATCCGAGTACACACCTGTACTCCAAGTAGATCCTGCCTGATACTGCTCCCTATTGTGTTGTTGTCTATATGATCCTGCACACCTATAAATCAAACATGGTTCTGCTCCCCTGTGAACCTTGACCTTGCACACACATACACCTGCAGATCAACGATCTTACTTACCATGTAGATCTCCTATATATGCCATACCCCTGTGACCAAGATCCTACATACATGAAGAACCTTGCTGATTCTCCAATCCAGTACCTACACCTGGTACTGTGGAACTAGGAGGAATACCCTTGCTCACCTCACACACAGAAGGAACAAACTTTGCTCAACTCAAACTAGAACAACTTTTCCAATACAACCATGAGTCTATTATATAGATCTCATCCAAACAATGATTAGACATCTAATTACAATAATTAGATCCATAGCTCTCAGTCTAAAAATAGCACTAATCATGCAAACACTTGGTTCATTAGCTAACTTCCCGTAATAAGCTCGCAGTCAAACCACATAGGTGACCGACGTCGGTCCCTGTCTGCCTAGAGGTGACCGATGCCGGCCGACCCATGACCGACGTCGGTTGCTTCTCTTCACTGTCCTATTGATGTCGGCTGATCAGACCGATGCCAGTTGCTCTGATGCTTAGCAACCTTAAGCAACCCCTCCAATGGCCTTCTCCGTGTCTGCATCAGTGAAGCTTTTAACTCCACACCCTAACAATCTCCCACTTGGAGATAAATAGCTGCACTGTACCTTTACCTGTACCCCGTCTAATCTATTTCTTGGTTTGTATCCCTCTTCAAGATCAATCCTGAAGACAACACACCACACACACTGTGATGTACCTCCTATCATCCGAGTACCCTGCCACATCCAAACCTACAAACACATGTAGTGAAGTCCTGACCCTACATAGCATGAATCCTTGCTGCCGGTCCCTCTCAAATACCTGAGAACCCACTTCCCCGAATTGGCTCCTAACTCTCTAACAGCTCCCACTGCATGGGAATACTCAGGTCTATACCAGACCTCATGTGATTTCCGACACTATACCTATCCAGCCCTTAGTGTGCTCTGGCTCTGCATCTTGAACCTCGCCAACACCTGATTCACATTAGCTCCCACTCAAGACAAAATCAACCGGTGATCTCCATGTCTCCCATGTCAAAGAATTTTGCTGCTCCAAACTCCTCATGACATGACACTGAACTAATCTTACCCTTAGCTCAGCGAAACCCTGTATGTACAAACTTGCTAGCAAAACATACCATCCACATACAGCAATAGAATGATGTCGCGACTCATCATCCCCCTGCTAAGACAAAACCACAGTAGTTACCCTGACACTGACTGAAGCCATGCTTCGTCCTCCACTTGTCAAAACCTATACCACTGTACTGCAGCTCCTCAAGACCATGTACCTAGTCTTTCGTCTCACGTATCCATTCTCTCTATTCTTCTACTAAGGTATCCATTCATCTCTGTGCTTTCATCCACTGGCAACCCTACCAAAACACACCTGTTTGGTTCTCCTCCAAGGAATCACATCCTCATCCATGCCAAGCTCACACCTGTTTCCTGGATCCTTCTTGCTCTACAATCAACAACATGTATAAAGAAGAGGAACAATGAATTTGAGGGCCTACTTACGCCTTCAGTCCTCCGTATGGGTGTTTGAGACTCCTTGACAGTGTGTTATCCACCCAAAATCTGTTACAGTGACTGACCTCGGTCACTCCATAGTATGCATCCGACCAACATCGGTTCCATGCGTCTGTCCCTGACTACCGACCCTGCGGTGTCCCTTCTACCGACGTCGGTCCTCTGACCGACATCGGTCTTACCTACTGCCGATGTCAGTCCTCCTGACCGACGTCGGTCTTACCCTGCCCAACATCGCCGGCTTCGGTCTGCACATGACCGACATCGGCACCTATCTGTTCGACGCCGATTCCTCCTGACTGATGCTGGTACCTGTGTTTGCCTGTGAGTGATGACTTTTTACCCGTGAGCTCCTTTGAATCAAAACCCATGTCCAAATTGCCCTGCTCAGAAGTATCCAGCACCATCCACTGGGTTCTGTTCACCATCTCCTCCATAAACACCAAGGCTTTCCAGTTCTTAAGCCTGTCAAATATATCTGTCTTCCACTTAAGAACATGCATCTCCTTCCTGCTCATGTGACCAAGCCTACGAAGCCACGTCTCCGCAATAGAAGAAGAATCAGTAATATAAACAAGTAGATAAAGGGTACCTATTTTCTTACCACCAGCTAATTCAAGTGCATCCGCTGTGAGAGTTCTTGTGCATCTCTCATCACCCAATCTTTCTGAAGAAATTAGCCATATTTCCAAACTTGGGACCTACATGACCTTCATCAACACCTGTGTGTTGGCTGTCTGCAATTTTAGCTTCACTTCCCCTTTACCAATTCTTTGGCAAGGCTTACCAGCTCCTCTACCTAGGGCTGCATGGAAAGAGGCAACCGAATCTTTTATCCAAGATTCAACTTTATCCAAGAAACCTCCCAGAGCATCCTGTGCAACAACACCTGCAACATCTGCTTCTTCAGTTTATTCATGCTGATCTGCTACCAACCAACAATATTCTTTTACTTGCTCTTTCTTTCCATAGGACCGTGAGTAACCATCTGTGCTTTTCAACTCCTCCATTCTTAGCTTACTTTCATCTGCCATTGCTCTACTCCCACTCAATCAGAAACCCCTGAGAGTGACCTGTAATCAAAACACACTACCCAGATCTAAACCAATCTGTCAGTATCCCAACCAAAAGCTCTGATACCACTTGTCAGGATCTTGCTCCACCAAAAGAGCACAATATGATTACCAAATCAAGCAACTTAATATGCAGAAATTAACCAGATTCACCAAGTAACTAGAATTCAGAATAACACAAGATATGAGAGACAATACACAACTTGTATTAACACTTTATACAGAAAAGAATACAATAAAGAAGATGCCACTTCTTCTCCACCACCTTACAGAGGTTTCCCACACCTCATGTGAACAATAATTCTTCTCCCCAAAGCTCTCCCTCTCAGGTCCCAACACCCAACTCAAATACAAAGTTGGTGTTCACCTCCTGTGCTCCACGCACACCACAAGTGCTCCACACACTCAAACAAGTACTCCACGTACTTCAAGTAGATCTCCCATGAACCTGTAACAACTTGCAATTCAACAGACCATACTTATGGAAGGAACTCCCTTGCCTTCCTCTTTGCTCTATCTGAGTACACACCTGTACTCCAAGTAGATCCTGCCTGATACTGCTCCCTGTTGTGTTGCTGTCTATATGATCCTGCACACCTGTAAATCAAACACGGTTTTGCTCCCCTGTGAACCTTGACCTTACACACACATACACCTACAGATCAACAATCTTACTTACCATGTAGATCTCCTATATAGGCCATACCCCTGTGACCAAGATCCTACATACATGAAGAACCCTGTTGATTCTCCAATCCAGTACCTACACCTAGTACTGTGGAACTAGGAGGAACACCCTTGCTCACCTCACACACAGAAGGAACAAACTTTGCTCAACTCAAACTAGAACAACTTTTCCAATACAACCATGAGTCTATTATATAGATCTCATCCAAACAATGATTAGACATCTAATTACAATAATTAGATCCGCAGCTCTCAGTCTAAAAATAGCACTAATCATGCAAACACTTGGTTCGTTAGCTAACTGACTGTAATAAGCTCGCAGTCGAACCACACAGGCGACCGACGTCGGTCCCTGTCTGCCTGGAGGTGACCGACGCTGGCTGACCCATGACTGATGTCGGTTGCTTCTCTTCACTGTCCTGCCGACGTCGGCTGATCAGACCGACGCCGGTTGCTCTGACGCTTAGCAACCTTCAGCAACCCCTCCAATGGCCTTCTCCGTGTCTGCATCAGTGAAGCTTTTAGCTCCACACCCTAACAACTTTATCATTACCAAGCTCCTAGACAAAACCATCATGGGTGATGCCTTGGATTGGTAAAATCAAATTATATCTCATTCCATTTCTAGTTTGGAGGACTTATTAAATGATTTAGTGAAATAATTACAAACTAATGATCTTCTTGAAAATAATTTGGCCCATTTCATTAATTTCAAAAAACATGAGAATGAAACTGCCCAACCCTTTGTTAAGAGATGGAAGACTTTGTCAAACAAATGTGAACATAACATGGTAGATGAAAATATTTTTCATCTCTTTACAAATGCTCTCTTTCTTAAATTACAATATTGATTCCTCACTCTTTCCATCTACCTTGGAGGAGGTTATTGATCGAGTTAAAATAAAATATTTCTTAATGCATCAATTCGAGCCACCCCAACCTTTTATGGGTCCTCATTTATTACTAAAGAAAAAAACTACAATGTTACTAATGATGATGTTAAAAATTCTTATGACACCATTCACATTGTTTAAGATGTTGTTCTTAAACCTTCTTTAGAACCAAATCCTCAAAAATATACTAATCCTCATTTCTCTTCACCCAATAACAATAATCTACACAAAAATCTATCCTTATTTGAATTTCTTAAGTGTCTACCAAGGATTCTTCCATGAGAGCTTGACCCTACTCAACCTATGAAATATTGGTATGATCCTAACAAA
Source organism: Torreya grandis (assembly GCA_037957365.1). Classification (NCBI taxonomy): domain Eukaryota; kingdom Viridiplantae; phylum Streptophyta; class Pinopsida; order Cupressales; family Taxaceae; genus Torreya; species Torreya grandis. The sequence goes on along the minus strand of JARHVA010000312.1, from coordinate 3,404,316 downwards.
ATATGTTAGTTTCATGCTAGTTGGGTTCATTCTCATGAGACCTATAGACAACTTCATAATTTAGCTATGGATTTTATTCTTCGCCCTAATTTTGATCATGATTCCATAATCTGTAAGCCTCAAAAAACTTATAAAATTTATTTCAAGGAATATAAATCACATGACAAAACTCAATCCTTGAATCAAGATAATGCTCATTTGGCTATCTATAAAGATCCTTTACCTAATCATCAACATATCCAAGAAAATCATGATAAACCCACTCCTTCTACCAATAATTTAGAAAGTCGTGTTGAACCAACTTTTGAAGAAAATGTAGTTAGCATGACTAATATGCGAAGGGTGGTGTCTTTCATTGATTCCCAACCTATCCACACTCCTTCACATAATACATATCATGTTATCCAAGATTCTTCTCTAACTCATTTAAATGAGTTAGGGAAAGAAGATATTATCACTTTTGACATTCCAATTTATGACTCTCCCTTGGGTAACACATCCCATTCCATTTCTACCACTCTTCCATCATCTTCCAATACTAATGATAACCAAGTTTATACTAACACTTCTTATTCCAACTCTCAAACTCAACTTTAACCAACTACTTCATCATCTCAACATGATTCATGACCTTTTTATAAACCTTATTCTTCTTCTTCTTACCAACAAAAATTCTAATGTACTTCATCTCCTCCTTTCGAGGACCTTCTTAACCATTATGTACCTTTATCTAAAAACCTTATTATGGGTTATGATGAGTGGGATCCCATTATGGAACTCACTAATCTCCCATCCCAAATTTCATTCCTTGAGATTATGAGGACTTATCCATGTCATAGAAATAGCCACATGTAGCTATTATTTAAGATGAATGTCCCTCATCCTCCCCCATTAGGATGGGGGTATCTTTATCTAGTTTCAAAGATAGTATTTTACAACAATGTGAAGATATGTCTATCAACATTGATGAAACTATAGACACTTCTCTTTATGTATGATTTCCCATAGCTTTTATGATTTTTGACAATATTTTTCTTCATATAAATGATCCTCCCTTATTTATTAGTATCTAAATAGGTGATATCCAATTCAATCATGTATTAATTAATGAGGGTTCTAGCATGTGTATCACTTCTTTTTATTTCATTAATATTCTTTATTATTTTGAATGCAATATTAAGTCTGCACATAGCACATGCCAAGGATATGATAGATGGAAAATACCTCCTCTAGGTTGTGTGTGGCTTCCCATTACCATCCCACCTGTCACTATCCATGTGAAGGTGATGATATTTAACTTCCCCCTTTCTTATAACATCTTGATTAGTAGGCTATGGACTCACTACATGAGAGATATTGCTTCTTCTACCTACCAATGCATTAAATTCCCTCATAATGGAGACATTTACAAGATTCAAGGTGATACTAACCCTTGAAATTTTGAACAATTCCAAGATTATGGTGTTTTTAATATTCTTATTCTTGAGCCTTTGCCTATTATTCTATTTTATGAGTCTCAACATCTAAACTTTCCTATTAACTCAACCCGAGGTTATAATGGACAACCTGAGCTCATTGGTAACATTCCTCCTAATCTCTTAGAATTTGATGATGATGAGCCCAATGAGATTAACTTAAAGATCAAAACTTTTGATCTCTCACCTCATCTCATCTCGTAACTTCCTACTTCCTTATAACTTCATTCTCACAAACCTCCTTGTGATGACATTCTTGTAATCTTGACCAAGACTAGGCATTTTATTCACCATGTTTCATCAAATGACAAGGTTATCCCTACCTATGTCATTGATCTTTACACCCTAGATTATGATGATGGTTATTCCTTAGATGATCCATTCTTAGGTGATCTTGTATAGGCCCATGATGTTGAGATTGTTTATTATCATTCTTCTTTACTTGAGTCTTTTTGTGTATCTCATCATTTTACTTCACTTATAGTTCCTAATTTTTGAATTTTTCCCCTTTGTCATAGGATAGATATGGCACCAACACTTTTATTTTTTGAGGATCCACATAGGACTATGCTCATGGATTGTGCTATGACTGAGCCTTACCATTTTTATAGGTCCCCTAACCCTTGTAGCTAGTTTACCCTTGAGGTTAGTGAAACTTTCATTAGACCTTCTATATATCCTACCCCTCCCTTAGTAAAAGCTAGATATTATTGAGCCTCTTCCTACTCCTAATATATTTTATCTTATTTCTACTCCTACTATTTTTGAGTCTACCCCTATTGCTGATGTTATCACTCATTTTGTTGAGCCTAGTTCCATTCCTTCCTCATCATCACCCTCCCTTGGTTATGGTTTGCTTTCTTTTCCTAAGATGGCTCCTCTGCCAACCAAATAGGTTGATGAGTGTTTTCTAGATTCTTCTACTCCTATTTCACCTCTTTCCATGAGTTTTTATCCTAAAACCACTCACAAGCTATCTGTTTCTTCCATGGGATAGATAATCATTCTTTCACCCATTGTCACAAGTTGTGACAATATATTTATACCTTGCATCCTTCTTCCCCATCATCAGACAAAGCCATACCTTACTCAAAGGTATTTATTGAATGTTTTCCCAAGTATGGTGAGGTATATTGTATATGGCATCTATGTGGCATCCATCACACTGATCATTATCGCATCCTCAAACAAAATCTCAAGGACATTCTTATAACCATTCTTAGACCTTCTTAGGTTCCTACCATAGGCCATTCTTGCAAGAAGGATTCTCCTTCTTCTCCTATGGTTCCACCTCCAGTGGTTCCTTCACCACCTTTTATGCCTCCACCTATGATTCCTTTACCTATGGACCTTCCCTCATTTATGGAACCTTCTCCACCTATGATCCCTTCACCTATGGATCCTTCTCCACTAATGATTCTTGCATCTATAGTAGATCCTACTCCCATGCATTATCCTAACTATCCTTTCCCTAATTTTATTCCTCAACATGATCCTTCGAGCATTCCTACTTTTCCAATTGAGGAGATTAGAAAAGAAGTATTTTCCTAGTATCCATTAAAGATTGTTGAAATTTTAGTAGTAGTGCATATCCAGCCTCATAAAGAATTATATGATGTATTGGATAATGTGTGTGGATAGATTTACTAGTATTTATGAGAACATGTATGATGATTTCAAATTTATATATTTTATTAGATGTGTACTCCAATCTTATTTATATTTATTATATCATTTGACATTGTGTCAAATTTCTACTCAACTTATATCATGATTTCTTGCTTGTTGTATTATATCTTGCTTATATTATCATTTACATTCCATATATGATTATCTTTTTTTATAATTGATTTCTCTCTCTTGTTGGAGTTTTTCTCAAAACTCTCTTTCTTGTATCTTTATGGTTTTTTATTTCTTATCCTTATTTTTCATAGATAATTTGTCATGGTGATTTGGTTATACAAACCCTATTCCCCTTGGTTGTTATCTCTTTTTACCATGTGATCAGTTAGAAAATAATCTATCTCATTATTATCTCCTTTTACCAGTCCACTTTGGATCTCCTTTTTACCTCTTCATTTATCTAAAAACTAAGCATATACATGGTTGATATTTGAGATCACATGTTAGTTCCTTGTCATACCTAAGTGTCCTAGTCAATCTTTGTCTTTGGTTACTTATCTTCCCTTAGCCTTAGCTTATAGCTCATTCATGTGTATCAGTATCTCTATCATGATTGGTCATTCCAAGTCTATATGGAGGAGGAATTTTAAAAAGCCTTCAAAATAATGTTAAAATTAAAATCATTTAAACAAAAGGCAATGCTATTAAAAGACAAAAATATTATTAAAAGTCACATCACACTAAAAGAAGTGACTCAAATCACATTTCCTTCTTCTAGTCAAAACTCAAACCCCACATTTAAATTTATGATAGAGCCGAGGTCCTTTGGGGTGTGATAGGATATTATATTAGAAGAGGATAATAAAAAAATAATTAGTGCTACCTACTTTCTCATGAAAATACCCAATCTTCATAGTAGACCGATAGCTTTATAAGGGGTCCTAAAGAACATGGAACATGTCATGGGAAGGTAGGTCCATTTTAATTTTTGTTGTACCAATCTACCTTCATGAGTTGATCTTAGTATCACACTTATTTTCCTACAAATATTTGTGTCTATAATAAACATGTTTCCTTTGTACATAAATGAACACTAGTCACTTAGTGTCTTATCATGTCCTTAGTATACCTCTTGCCTCCTAAGGTCTTCCCATAAGATGCCTAGGTATTGCATTTTACACTCCTTATATCCCTTATTTTTCCTCTTGAGAAATAATGTTTTGTCTAATGATCACTCACATTGGGATTTAATTTGTGAGTTGCATTATAAGACCATAGATAGGACCCAACCATCCTCATAAATTATCATATTTTCTTTCTTATTACCCACATCCTTGATTACCTAATTTTTCTTATGTATTCCACCCTAGTGGTGTTCTCTTTGTTGAGTTACAATGTAAGACCATGGATAAGACCCGACCCTCACAAAATTTTCCAATACCTAAGTCACCATCTAAATTACATGTGTCAAATTTGAGATAAGATTCGATTGATTATGAAGTTACATGTAATTTTACATGCTTTCCATCTTAATTTATATGTTTTATGCTTACTTCATTTCTCTTTCATCTTTTTATTTTTTGAGTGCATATAATATTTAAACCATTTTTTGAAATTTTCATACTTCCCAGCTTGAATTAGTATGACCAATTTATGACCAAACTTTTGCAATTTTGTTTTTATTTCATCCTTCCCAGCATGATTTAGTATGATTGATTGAATTAAATAATTTTTTTATACCATTTATGCCATTTTTCATACCTTCTACTTATTACATTATTTTCATACTTCCTAACACAATATTAGTATGATTTTACTTATTTTAATTTGGTGCAAAAATATTTCACATTAGTTTAAAAACAAATTCCTTTTTACCATCTTGTTTCACCATTTCTTGGTTCTTTATATTTATCCATTTATTTTTATTACACATTTCCCAACTTCAAATAGTGTGTAGTACATTTTCTTGATTGATTATATTTTTTGAAGTCCTTTTTGCTTGTTTATTTTTAACCATGCATGTGTCTTTCATAATGCTAGAAAGAAACCACATCTCATATATTTCCTATAGAATTTACACCAAAGCTAAATACATGTGCTAAAAAGAAATATATCCAAAGCATCCATAACCTCAACCATAATGAACAACTAGAATCAACCATAATGATAACATACACATCAAAAAAAAATATGCCAAAATGATCCATCATATATATATATATATATATATATATATATATATATATATATATATATATATATATATATATATATATATATATATATATATATATATATATATATATATATATATATATATATATATATATATATATATATATATCATCAATTTGATACAACAAATATAACCATATATAATGCTCTATCTCTATGGTTGGGTCCCTTCCTGTCTATCTTGTGGCCTAGCCATGCTGCCTATTGAGGCCTCAATTTAACTCCTTTGAATGGTATGTTGTAAGGAGGCCATTTAAGATCTCAATCCCTCTACCTATCCCTATAGGTGCACTACCCACATCTATGACTCCACTAGCTGGGTCCATATATCTATCATCTATACTAATATATCTAGATACATAGATATCTCATTTTATAGGGCCTACCATACCTATATGTCCTATGTACCCATCATTTTTGGTGGCTACATCATCTCTCTCTACACTTGTATATGCCTTGTTACCTCCCTAACTCACCTAAGTTGGGGCAGATGGTACATTAGATTCTTTAGTGTCATGGGATCATATGGCTACAGAGTCTTATCCAGGATGTCATGGAGTACTACCCTCACTAGGGACCCCCATATCTCCTCCTCCTCCTCACTTACACCTAAAAATTACCACAATATGGATATTATATCACTATTATATCTCAAAATATCTATATATCTATATTTACTTCCAAAAAAATATAAATAATAATTTAACCATCTCTTTTTACCTATTCATGTCTTAGCTATTATGGTCTCACCATCTACATAACCACCTAACATAGTCTCCCCATCTACATGGCCTCCTAACACCTCCTTTATTAGTCACCTCCTTGGTCAAACTTAGATGTTATAGCTCATGTCAATCTTAGCCTACATTTGAGTGGTATCTCTATCATCTCTTATGGCTCACCTATAGGATTATCCAGGATGATAATAGTATCCACTCTCTCCTCCTATCTTTGTCAACATCATGTCCTTGATGGTTGCTATTCATCTTACCTCTACCTCTACCTCTAGTATATCTACCTCTACCTCCATATCCTCATGTTCAACTCCTCATCATGCCTAACTAGTCCATGGTCACTCTCAACATGGCCTTAGTGTCAACTTTACCACTAGTGGCCCGAGTCCTCTCATCCTCCATGTCTTCCTCACAAGTTGAGCCCACTATTTGAGCATCAGTATGAATTTTTTTAGATGATTTAAGCCCATACACATTGGTAATCATGCCATTAGATGTGGCTTTCTCCACCAAAAATAGTGTCTAACAACCTTTGTTCTCTTTATCACTAGTACAATTATGTCCCAACTTGACCATGTAGGTTCTATGTACTTGTATAGATGCCACATTATATTTATATATCTCAATGACTATAACATTGGCATGTGGGGTGTGACTTGTGATACCTGGTCTTCTCTCCATTTTTTCACCCAAGGTGACCTATCATCGACTTCATAGGGGAACCCAACTAATTAGTACATAAGAAACCTTTCATATATCTAAGTTATTTGCAATATGATCAGTCCTATGGTTCTCTACCCTCTAATAAAAATCTTGTACATATCATATACCATCTAGACCTAAATGATAGAGCTTAGGTCTTATAGAACTCATTCTTCCAAGATCATCCTGCTCAAGGCTACCATTAATAGTGGTACCTTGCCTTCTAACTTATGAAATATTACCCACTATATCACAAGGCCTTTCACATCCTTCTATATTTTCAAAATTTATGATGTATAGACATAAAACATACTCACTCTCCTACTTGGTAATATTATTTCTAATCATGTAGCCCACATGGCTAAGGCTCTCCTATCCTTTAGGTTGTTTGGAATCCCTATGACCACTTATGATCCTACTATAAGTATCCCCAAGATGTCATGGACATCCTCTAGAATGATAGTCACCTCTATTATATCCCCATCCACCTCCCATATAAAGGTGTTAGTCAATCATTCCAAACAACTAAGGAACATGACTAATAGATCAATACTAAGTGGGATCTAGCACATCTCTACTATCCTACCTAAACCTATAGATTCTAGTCTAGACCTATCTCCATTTGACAACCTATCTAACAAATCTAGTAACCATGCTACATCCACAAGTCTCCAAAATCTTTATCATCCCTATACCTAAGAAATAACAAAGGATGTATCAGTTATTCCATGTCATGTATAGTCAAAATACATTCTTTTTACAAATTTTAAAGAAAAAACAATCTTAAATTAGTTTGTTTTATTCATTTTATCTTACTTTTAGCCTACTCGATTCTTTTTGACATTACTTGGTCATTTCAAGCCATTCTAGTCCTATTTTGTCCTTTCGCACATTTTTTATATCATTTCAGTGCTTTGGTCAAACTAATTTGACCAAATTTTTTTGATCTTTTCACCTGGTTGACTAAAAAATATGAATTAACCCTCTTATCTTCCCCTCCCTAGTGTTGATTTTCCATTCTAGATGTTTCAAACCACCTGGCAACTCTGAACTAAGCCATCAACCTATAAAATGTATAGGGTTAACCCAAACCTACTTGGTCAACACTATGGGTTTTTCTCTTTCCTAGCCTACTAGGTCAACTAGGTCAACCTAGTGATTTTTGCCTACTGACCCCTTGCATTTTCCTAAAAAAAGTGTTATTTTCTTATTTCTTGCCTAAACCGTCCAAACCCATTTCCTAGCTTCCTATTTAATACCCCTAGAATATAATTTTGCCTAATTTTGACATTTAGAAATTCTTAAAATTCAATTTTATATAAAATTCACTTAATTCAATACAAATTTCAAAAATTGGTTTGAGATTCTTAGCTACATACCTGTAGTGCACTTCTTGCCACCTCTAGAGCATGTCCCTATCTAGCCTATTGTCTCCTCACCATCCTAGGTTATTTTCTTTTTAGAGATCCGTTTTCTCTCCTCTCACAAATAAAAATAACAAATGAATTGTCTTTTACCATATTTACAAACACTTTTACCAATTCAAAATCTTTTAATTATTATCCTATAGATTCCTTATTTTATATATATCTTTGTTTCTACTCATCCATTTTGCAAACTATAAAATGTGTTCAATTTGTGATGATGTAGAGAATATTTTCCACTACCATATGACTATTTTACAAAAAAATTGATTTTTGGCTATTTTTTTCACTAATTTCTATAGGTTTGTCTAGTGTTCTCTACATTGGACACCTTCACATTTATTATAGTCTACTTCTTTATCTATGACACTAAGGTCAGTTAAATGTATGTGTTTTTCAATTCAGTCCTTTCATTTATTTTATTTTCTACTTATTTCACTTTAATTAGAATTATCATTGTGTGTTATCATATTCTATATTGAAGCACCATCCCATGTTGTACTTACATGACATGTGATGAGCTTCAAGTCGGGCATATGTATACACATAATATTTTTAAACTTGTATTGAATATTGACACTTTGCATCTTGTAGGAACCTATCAAGTCTCAATCTCTCTGAGTGCATTCCTTAAGGGGTACACTAAGAAAGGGGTGGGTAGACCATTGGTACTTTGTAAGATTGTTATCCCTTTTACCACTTGTCATTTACACACTTGTCTCCTAAAACCATTTACCCTAAGCTTATTCTTCTCAGTCTTACCTATTTCAATATTTTCCTCTTTCCATACCTACTTTTATTACCTTAACACCATTTTAAATAGTCTATTGTATAGTTTTATTACATCGATCCAGTAAAGTTTAGGGGTATTTTTCACTTTCTTAGCTTGTTAGCCTTTTGGCCGACCTAGTTCAGACCTAGTGTATTATCCTAAAAATTACATTGGATCGACTGAGTTTACCCTGTGCAACTAAAATTTTGAGAGCACTTAGGGAAATATATACCTATATATATAATTTCATTTCCCACCATTTCATAATAGAAAAATTATTAGTGAAGAAGTGTGAATGAACATCTACCTATTGACCAATATACTTGAAGAATAAATATTAGGGTTCCATACTTTTTTTATAAATACAGATCTTGTCTTATGGAAAAGACTTTTAGATTCTTAGATAGGTTGTATAGCCTAGATATTATTTATCTTGGTAATCCTTACATACCATAACCATATCTTGTGAAGCACCTTGGCCAAGGGAGAGATTGAGGCTGAGTAGGTTTATCTTTAAAGGTAAGTATTCCTAACTTTATTTCTCCTTTATAAGAGTAGATAGATAATGAATTTGTATTCTTCTTCCATGTATTAGGATTTCATATACATTTATATGAGTATATGTCTTTTAATACATGTTTAGTTTTTTTTTTTTTTTTAACCCCTAGTTTGTGCCACAAGCTTTGGTGTGCACTAGATTAGATTTACTTTATTATTATTAGAATAAGTGAAATGATTTAAACCTTAGGACTCCATTAGGGTTTTTGTGTGATTGTGTTAGACTGTAGGCTTTGTAACCCTTCCTATCATGATATGTTGTGATAATTTATCCCCTAATCTGGTCTAGCGAATCCCCATATTGGTCATGTTCCTGCTTAACAAGTGTATCCCCAATCAAAAGTGTAAGTATGCTTTATCTTTTCTGAGCTAAGATTGATTTATAGACATGATGAATTTCCAATTACATACATTTTGGTGAACCCAATGTGAAACTAACCTTTATAGGATTTATTTCACTTTATTTCATTCTTTTGACCATCTTTTCTATCATATATTTTGGCATACTAGATCAATTTTATCGACCCATCTATTTTTCTTTGCGCACAGGTTTCTAAGAATAGGCAACTAGATCAACTTAGTCAACCCAATATAGGTTTCTAACCTTTCAAACATCTAGTTCAAATTACTAGGTCAACCTAGTTAGCCCATTATAGTTTCAACACTCTATAATAGGTTCTTTCATATCTTGATCAATCTTGTCAACCTAATTTGTAGATTTTGCCAACATACCTCAAGGTTCTTCATCAAAAATCTTCCTTCATTTCATCTTTGATCCACCAAGGTTCCTTTCTACCTATCTATTTATTTCTTTTATATCTTTTTTATCATAGTTTTCAATATTTAAAACTACCCTTGCAAAGTCAATTGGATCGATCCTATCAACCTAGTTATGTGTTTTGTGTCCTATCTGAAATAATTGGATCAACACTACTAACCTAGTTCATTTTCAAACCTTACTTCTATAGTACATGTTTAACCCTATCAACCTTATTTTATATTTTGTGAATATAGTGTCAACACTATACCTTGTTTCAATTTGGAATTAACCTCATATCTATTAGTAATTATCTCACACATTTCTTTTCTTGTTGTTTGCATGCTTAGAATATCTCACATAATTTAATTAAGGGATTTTTAATTAATAACTCAGTTTCACTATTTCTATTTTATGCACATACCCAAATCACATAATTTAAAAAATCACTTTAACATTTATTTACTCAAGGCCAACATACTTAGATTTCATCACCAAGGGGGAAACTGACTTGATGCTCTAGTCAAGTATAAAGCATGGTTAACGGTATATTCTGGCTAAGCACTTGATACCCTTATCACTATGGTATGTGAAGTGAGGGGGTGGGCCCCAATACCAAGCCTGTATCATTGCCACTATAGTCCCTTTCATCCCAAACTACCTAAAACCTTCTTTAGATTGTTATCTACTACCTTGTTTATAGCTAACTTCTAATCATATTAAAAATCATATCTTAATAATCTAATAAACATTCAAGTTGACCAATTAATTAGCTCTTTAGTTTTCAATTTGATTATTTATTATTTGCTCAATTTTATGTGTAAAAACTTTCATTAGCCAACATTAGTGCAATATTTTATTTTGTGTGCTTCAATTGGATTAGCTGGTGTTAATACAATTATTTGTCTATTTCCTTTCAGTACTTACTACTTTTCATTACTTACAAACTTATCTTGTTTCATTTTCACAATCTACTTTTAGGCTTCTTGAATTCCCTATCTACTATATTCAATCAACCCAATTGATCCTATAAAGTTTTACAGTCCCTATTTCTATGCTAGGTTGACCTAGTTGACCTTATACTATTTTAGTCATTTCTTTTTTGTTTGTTTTGTCATCTCTCTTCTTTTCCCTTCATCATGGACTTTATATTAGATAATGAGACTGAGTTATAGACAACAGACATGATGAAATTTACCAATCCTAATAGGGTATCCCATAGACATAGTAGGGCTCCTCTTTTGAATGCTAGTAATGTTCATATTTCCACTCACACAATTAACTAAGGGACCTATCCTAATACCTCTTTGTAGCATAATTCTCCTCTTTTCTTAGAGGATCAACCTGAGTTAAAGTATACTCCTTAAATGCTTTTATTTATTTTAAAATTTACTCAACATATAGGAAAGGATCCTTCTACCATTTATAACCTCATGATTAGTGGTCAAATTAAAGAACCTCATTCATCTACTCTTACATTCTCAAAAATATTTATAGGTACCACTTTCCTTAATTATCAACCTCTTCCTTCAATTTTGACTCCTTATACCATGACATCTTCTTCTCTAACCTCTTCTACCTCCATGCCTAGTATTTCAACTAACATGGTAGGTTATACATCTATTGGGCCTCTCATAATATCCACTATCCTTAATCATTCCACTAGTGAATCATTTACTACCCAAGGCAATCATACTTCTAAAGCTTTTTCCTCTCAACCATTTACTAGTCCATCTTTTGCTTTGCAAACAAATTTTTCCACAAGCACCTCACATTATCATAGTTCTTATCAATATCATATCAATACTAATAGTGGTTATAATCCACTAATACCAACACCAATACCCATTCCAATTCTTTTAATACTAATCAAACACACTAAATTTTATTTCAAACTCTTAATCAAATGATGAGAATGCAAAACCACCTTCTTAATCTTCAATCTCATCCACAACCAATGGATTAGGTCACACATAACTAGAATGTTCCCCCTTCTCCTCTTCAAAATTCTCAAGGAAATCTCATTCCTCAACCTCCTTTAGTAAATAAAACCATCAATCATCTATAAAATGAACCTCTCACTACTCAAATTTCCAACAGTGATATAAGAGGTATAACACCTACAATTTATTATAATAGGTCAATTGATCCTACCCTTCACCTCAAAATATTTATAAATATTTACAAGGATTGGGTCAAATTAAACACCTTTATTACTACCAAGCTCCTAGCTAAAAACCTCATGGGTGATGCCTTGGATTGGTATAATCAACTTAGAGCTCATTCCATTTCTAGTTTGGAGGACTTAGTAAATGCTTTAGTGCAATAATTTAAAACTAATGATCTTTTTGAAAACACTTTGGCCCATTTCATTAATTGAAAACAACATGAGAATGAAACTACCTAAGCCTTTGTTAAGAGATGGAAGACTTTATCAAACAAATGTGAACATAATATGGCAAATGAAAATCTATCTCATATTTTTACAAATTCTCTCATTCTTAAATTACAATATAGATTCTAGACTCTCTCTCTCTCTCCACATACACTCGTGGAGGCTATTGACCAAGCTAAAAGACAAGATTTCCTAATGTGTTAATTTGAACCACCCCAACCTTCTGTGAGTCCTTGTCTATTACTAAAGAACAAAAACCACAATTTTACTAATGATGGTTTTATAGATTCTTATGACATCATTCACAATGTTAAATATGTCATTCCTAACCCTTATTTGGAACTATCTCCTTCTTCTCAAAAATATACTAATCCTCTTTTCTCTTCACCCAATAACATTAATAAACACAAACCTCTATCCTTTGCTAAATTTATTAAGCATCTACCTAGGCCTCTTCCACGAGAGCTTGACCCTACTCAACCTATGAAATCTTGGTATGATCCTAATAGATTTTGTTAGTTTCACAATAGTTAGGGTCATTCTCATGATATATGTAGACAAATTCATAATGTATCTATGGATTTTCCTCTTGGCACTAATTTCAATCATGATTTTCTTATCTTTAAGCATCAACAAGCCTATGAGATTGATTTTAAGGACTATAAATCACATGACAAAACTGAAGCCTTGAATCAATCCAATTCTCATTTGGATATCTAAAATTATCCTTTACCTAATCATCAACCTATCTAAGAAAATCAAGACAAACCCACTCCTACCAACAATGTAAAAGTCTTGTTAAACCAACTTTCAAATAAAATGTGGTTAGCATGACTAATATGTAAAGGGTGGTGGATTTCATTGATTCCCAACCTATTTACACTCCTTCAAATAATAAATATCATGTTATCTATGATTATTCTCCAACTCATTTAAATGAGTTGGGACAAGAAGATCTTATCACTTTTGACAATTCAATTTATGATTCTCCCTTGGAAAACACATCCCATTCTATTTTTACCACTCTTCCATCATCTTCCAATACTAATGATAAGCAAGTTTCTACTAAAACTTCTTATTATAATTCTCAAAATCAACTTCAACCAGCTACTTCATCATCTCAACATGATTTACCACCTTGTCCTAAACCTTCTTCTTCTTCTTACCAACAAAAATTCCAATGTAATTCGACTCCTCCTTCCAAGGACCTTCTTAACCATTATGTACCTTTATCTAAAAATATTAATATAGGCTATGATGAGTGAGATCCCATTATGGAATTCACTAATCTCCCATCCTAAATTCCATTCCTTGAGCTTATGAGGACATATCCATGTTATATAAACCACCTCATGCAGTTATTATTCGAGATGAATGTCCCTCATCCTCCCCTAACAGGATATGAGGTAGCTTTATCTAGTTTTGAAGATAGTATTTTACAAAAATGTGAAGATATGTCTATCAACATTGATGAAACTATATAAACTTATATATATCTATGATTTCCCATAGATTATATTATTTCCAACAAAATTATGATTCATGTAGATGATCCGCCCTTATTTATTAGTATCCAAATAGGTGATATCCAAGTCAAACATGCATTAATTGATGAGGGTTATGGCATGTGTATAACTTCTCTTAATTTCATTAAGACTCTTGGGTATTATAAATGTAATCTTAAGTCTACACATATCAGATTCCAAGGATATGATAGATGAAAAATGCCTCCTCTAGGTTACATGTGGCTTCCCATTACCATCCCACCTATCACCATCCATGTGAAGGTGATGATATTTAACTTCCCCCTTTCTTATAACATATTTATTGGTAGGTCATGGACTCATCACATGAGATATATTGCTTCTTATACCTATAAATTTATTAAATTCCCTCACAATGGAGCCATTTATAGGATTCAAGGTGACACTAACCCTTAGAATTTTAAATAATTCCAAGATTGTGGTATCTTTAAGATCCCTACTCTTGATCCTTTGCCTAGCATTCCATCTTGGATTAAGTTCCATAGTTTCATGAATTTATTGGTATCATGTTATTTGACTCTATGATATTAGAAAAATTCATCTTCATGATACCAATTTGGTCATGGCTTGGTATCATCCAATGGTCAAATTTTAGGGAGAGTAATCATATCATCAAAAATTAATTATTATAGGACCACTTTTTTAGGTCACCTAGATTAGTTAGGGTATTCTTTCCCATTTAAGGCTTTGGTTTTACCATTGGTACCATTATAGTGGATATATTTTACTTTTTCATAGTTAGGGGAGCCTTTTGCATGGTTTGTACATATTTTGAATCCATTACACCATCCCCTAAAACATTTTTATTCTTGTTGAAGATCTTAGGCTTATCCAAAAATGTATTGCTTTGGTTTTGACCTTGTTCATTTTAGGTATATAATTTAATTATCCCCTTCTCAATGAGGTCCTTTTCAATTTGAATCCCCTTCTCTATAATTTCATCAAAAGATTTGACACACTACAATTTCAATTGGTATTTTAATTCAGTATTAAGATTGTTAATAAATATTTTAGCCACCTCCTTTTCAGGGAATTGCATCAAAATTAGATAGTGAGGTTTTTCCACCATTTTAGGAATGATCATAAGCTCTCCCCATTTATTTGATTGGTATTATAAAGATATATAATGGATATGTTATGTTAAATGTTGAAGGATAAGTGTCGTACAAAATTTTTGTTAGCTCTCTGAAAATAGATGTGGACCCTTTAGCTAGATGCATAAAGCATTTTAGTGTGGGTCCTATAAGAATTTTTGGGAAGAGTCTAAGGAGGTAAACATCATAATAGTAAACCTCATGACAAGCCACATAGAATCCTACACGTGGTCACATGGGTCCCCTTTCCCTTTATATTTATCAAATTTTAGAATCTTAAAGTGTGTCAAGAAGGGTACTTGTAATATTCTCATGTCCAATAGAGACATACAAAAGTTTCCATATTTGTATCTCATTGCCTATGTGCAAGGATCAATCTATTGAAGAGTATCTTTCATCATCATCTACTCTTGAGTGAATGAGGGATCCATCAAGGGGTTATTTATTTGTGTTTGGCTTGTTCTTATTATTGAGTGATCAAGATTGGTATTTCTAATGTTCTATCTTGGTGAAGTGTGTCTTTGGTTTTGAGCATAAAATTGGAAGTTAAGGGAATTAATTTATTATGTCAATAAATCTAGGTGATCCCCCAAGGTGGATCTCCTCTTATCAACTTCAATGAATTTATTTTATGAGGGTTATTGTTCTTATTCAAGTTTTTTTAGTGATATACAAGTTTTTATTCACCCTATTATTAGTGAATTTTATTATCTTGATGAATTGGAGTATTAGGTCTAGTGGCTAGGCAGATGAGATATTGTAAGAGGCTTGGATAAAATGTAGGGGGTAATGTGTACCCCATTACAATGACCTCAATAATAATTTTATAATTATTCTCATAGATATATTGATAAAACTATGCCCTAAACTCATCACTATTGAACAAATCATCTATAAATCAGTCTTCCTCTCTAGGGGTGTCAATGTCACTATGTGTTTCTTTATTATCCTAGTTTCATTCACCTAAATTCACAAGGATGTCATTTTCTTGGTTATATCCTTATCCCATTCTTAAGGATTTGGGAATGGGTTCTAATAGGCATGTGGATGGTGAAGGTGATGTGAGAATAGTGATTAGGTGTGATTTTGATATAGGATGATGAGAGATAAAGTGACTTTAAATACTAATTTTGCCTTAAACCCAAGACTAAAAATGGTCAAGACAGGTGTTTAGATGTGACTTATATTTGGATGAATAATAGAGTGACCAAATATTACCAAAGTAACAAACCTATAAATGTTTAATTTAGTAAGGAGATAAAAAGGATGAGATGACTAGATTCCCTTCACACTAGCAAGATGACAATTGGATGGGTGCTAGGTGGGAAAGATGATAAGATGATGGGTACTAGATAAAACCTAATAAGGTTGTAGAATTTGAATTTTTTTTATCAAGGATAAGTGGAATGAGATTATTATTATTATGATAGAGAATGATGAGTGAACACTAAATTTGGTTCTATGACAAAATTTAATACCCAAAATGTGTGGATGGTGATATAAAGATGAAATAGTTTGATTTGGTCCTAAGATGGGGTTTGTCCCAAAGTGTTTCTAGGTGTTTTATGGTAATAAATGGATAAAATGACTCAGTTCACAAATAGTATAGGCCTTAACATAGCATGCATACAAGCACACCTAATCACAAGCCCTATTATTATTCAACCAAAAGGGGGTATAACTTGATGACTACACCATCTAACCATAAGTTATAAAATGTTGACCCATTATGGAATATATAAAACCCTCTCAACCCTGTCTAAACTTGAAATTCACTTGAGAGAGGATAATGTCTCTGTTATTAGTTCACATCTTATAAATGATAGGTCCTAAATTAGGTATATAAAAGGGTGTCTAGGGGCACACTTGAGATACACAAAAGTATGTCAGGCCTAAATATGTATAGGGTGCCATCTAATGCTTAGTTTAGATAATTAATTATTCCCCTTTAATGGATGACCTTTATAGGGTCAATCACTTATCCTAATGATATGTGTCCCTAATATTTATACTCTACTAAAACATGAAGTTTGGTTGAATGTGTGATGATGAAATCCACATCACCAATGCCTAGTGACAAAAAAATTGCATGGGGATGAATTACATGTCATGTGATTTCATAAAAACAAAAATTAGTTAACAAATAGGCAAATAAAAGTTTATTTATCTAATTAATTAATTAAGCTAATAAGTAAGCACACCAAGATATATATAAGTTCAAGATTAAAATTCTTAGACTAAGCAGTATTATTATAAGAACATAAGTTAGAAAAAAAATCTAGGGCCTCCCACTAATATGGTCCTACACAAAAACTAATTATTAGTTTAAAATAGTCAAAACCACCTCTGTACCTACAAAAAATCAATTACACAATCAGTTAGTGTAAAATTGATTCCAAAGAGTGCAAAATCACAAGTATTTGATGATATCAAAATTGGATAATGTATAGTTTTACTAATTATTTATTAACCTTGAACATAAATTTATGATTAATTCAAAACTATAAATGGTTATTCAATAATGTAAGTCAAAATGTAATAGTGTGGGTTGAAATATGTAGTTTTGTACCCAAAGAAAAACCCTAAAAATCTAGCAGTTAGACTGACAAAATATTTAAAAAGGTGATGTAAAATATTTATAAAAGATTATAATGTGATTAAAATGACTAAAAACTAATATTATATTTAAAAATATGCTATTAAAATAATTCATATCAAAATTGACTATTTATTCACAAAATTAACTATATTAATCTATATTGCCTATCATAAAGTGTGGTTTTAGAAAGAGTCAAAAAATTAATTAAATGTCATGGAATAGAAAATGTCTTAAAAATATTAAAATGATATTTATTTATACTATAATAGTTTTTTATAATATTAATATAAAATAAAATAACAACAATTACTTTCTAATTTCCTATAAAATTGACTCTGTAACCTAAAAAATTGCCATTATTAGTCAAAACCACTTCTGCAAATGTACAATATTGCATTCAATAGATGTATGGATGTATAGGAATGTTAAGGGCTTATCTTGAGTAGTATCTCCCCTTCTTATGTATATAAAATAACCAAATAGAGATATAAAATTGTTATAAATTTTAGGTTAATAGACTAACCTTATAGTTTTAATCAAAAATTCAAAATCACCTTTTACTAAGGGAATATCACAACTTTGTATCAATAACATGACTAATAATTGGTGGTATTTCTTAGTATAAAATAACTAATATTATTAATTTTTATATATTTTAGTCTAATCCCTATAGGAAAAAATAAGTTAGTGTAATCCTACAGAAAGCAAAAAGATGTGTTTAGAGATAGTTATTTAATTTTAAAACTATATCTTATGAAATTACAATTTTTAATGTAAAAATGGTAGTTTTTCATTAAATTCACCTTTTACAATATGCAATATTGTATAATTTCAAAAAACTACCAAAACAACAAGCCATTAGTAGTTAAAAGGTACAGTTAGTGTAAAATCACTCTTTAAAATTTAAAATTGCCTATGCAATATTGTGATTTATAAAGCAAAATCACCTTTTGTCTAGACACAAAAAATTGATAAAATTTAGAGATTTTCCTTCATTCAATTAGTCTTAAAATCTATCAAAACACTTCTAACATGCAAAATAGTTAATTTTAAGGGGTTATCCCACTGTGGTCACCAATGTCTAATTATATTTTTGAGGTATTGACTAAAACTAATATAAATAACTTAAACCCAAAAGCACAATAACATCACAAAGAGAGAAATGAAGGAAAAATGAGTAACTTATAATTCAAATTCTTACCATCACCTTGTTCCTTGTAGCTTCTCTCCAAGATTTTCCAACCAATTCTAATGTAATTTGATTTATGTGTGGATTGATTGATGGTAGCTTCAAGAGGACTCTAATGGCTTCCTTGGAAATTTGAATAGATTAAAAGAGTGTATGGATTATCTAGATGGTTTTTATGAGAGTATATGAAAGTTTTACTGATTTTATTATTAGCTTTTCCATGCTCTAAGAATGGGTATTTATAAGTTGTTAGAGGGGGTTTTGTGAATTTTTTTAATTATTTAGAACCCCCTAGTTTGGGGGAATTCTAGAATATTAGAGAGGCTTCTCTAGATCTAGAGACTTCTAGGTTAGTTTAAGGGATAATTAGGATTATATAAGGTTTAAGGTTTATAGGGATTTAGAAAAGGCTAAGGTGGTACATTGGCTAGGGGGTAGTTGAATAAATATGAATTTTTAATTTGCAAGTGGGCTAGTGGGTAGTTAATGCAATAGGATTAATAATTAATTAGGATTTTTAGTAGGATAATGGGGTGATTAATTGGTCATAGGGGTACATAAAATTTTATTATATGTATTAAATGTTTAATAGGATATAGGATTTTAATTAATTGACTAGGATTATGGTTATAAGATAAATTAGCAAGATTAATATAATGATTAAGGAAAGAAAATTTAGGTGCATACAGTACTTATCTTAAACTTATACAAGTCTAATCCTATGCCTGCTCTCCTTCTCTTTAGAAACTAACATCTAGGTTAGATAGTAGCATTGACATTACTATCCTAGCCTAACACAGTGTCTAATGTCCTAAAATTCATCCACTTTGAAAATTAAATGTATCACAATGGTCAGCCTAGGTGATTTAATGTGAGTTAACTCCATATAATATTGGTATAAATAAAACATCAACCCTCATTCATTCTTTACCTAGAAAAGACCAAAATAACACTCAAGAAGTACTCAAGTTACTAAAAAACATCCTATTCTACCCTATTCTAATATGAATCAAAAGAACAGCCCTGCAACATGTTTGAAGTACTAAAGGAGTAGTCATAAGGTCATACTTTGTAAGTTATAATCTAGGTCATTACTGTACTTTATTTACACATTACATGATTCACACTCAATCTAACATGTAGGGGAGAACTACATGAGTCGAAGACCCTCTCATGGAGTATTGGTTATGTAGGTAGTGCCCTTTGATAGTTGGGTTATTATGGGTTAGTTTTATACCATATTCCCAATAACCCATTTTCACCCAAGGTCACATTAAAGATGCAAATCTAGGGTTTTGCTATTTCAGCCAAAATGACTATCCATGACCTAGATCTGAATGCACCAGAGTGAAGGTGAAGCCAAACCTAGAAGTAGTCAGGTGGTCACATACTATTTAAGTAGATATTCTAAAAATAACATTGGCATTGAAATTAGACACTAGAATCAATGCAACTATCCCAATCTTATGCAAGTGTCTAGAGAGCTAGAGGCACTAAATCAAGTATCTGATGATTGATCTAAAATTTACTTCATTATTAATTCCTTCCTGTACCAAATCCAACATTATATTAACATCAAACACATATAATTACTTCATTTTATAGCATTTATATATCTATCATGGATATACTTTCCATTAATATCATATCTTAACTTTATAAATATAGCATATGGTACATTTGATTTTAGCATATTAATTATCCTATTATAGATATGATATTCACACTTATTCCCTATCATATATATATCCTTAACCATAACCACTAAGTATGATTCCTCAATCTAAATAAGGTTAATAATATATAAATTTTATTGCGTATTAAGGAGACTTTTTATTTATTAGTGTTCACCATGTGTGAATTACCTTGCTATACAAAAATATTTAAAATTTAGATGAGACAAATACTCTTTTTTTTATTTTAGACTTTCATTCTCCTCATCATCACTTCCTTCTTTAATAAATATCAAATATGTATCTTTTTTATTGGCCAATAAATAAATATCATGTATCCTATCTTATTATTCTTCAAACATATGCCATGGCTCTTTTACTAACTCTTGATTACTTGGTATATTTGTATTTTTTATTGTTGATTATTTACTTTAGTAAACTCTAAAAATTCATGTGTATGCATTCATTCAACTAGTATGATTTATGATGGAGGTATTATGGATGAGTGAACAACATAAACTTGAAAAATACATCCCACTCATTAGACTCTGCTATTTTGTAATATTTTAAAGGTTGGTTATGCACAATACATGTATGAAAAGAAAGCATCCCTCATGTAAGTTTTTTACATTAATGTAAGTTAGATGGTATAACTTACATTGAATGAATCCATGGTCTACCAAAGACTATGTTATAATTTAAATGATTTAAAATCATGTGAAAAATGTTAGTTAATGTTTTCACATATGAAGTAATTGATCCTAGTAATTTTAATGAATATTAACAAAACATCTTATGTTCTTGTCTAATTTATGAATAGAATCCGTCTTGATTCTTAATGTTTATAGAAATGTGATATTGTAGATATTCAGTTGCAATCCATCATCTACCAAAATACTTTGAACTCCCTTATTTAATATTTTCACTTGAATTAATAAAATCATATTTATATTTTTACTATGTTGAGTAGGAAAATCCTCTTTATCAAAATAAAACATGTCCTAACTACTCTTCATTGTATTGAAAAGAGATGAAAAATAAATAGGCTCTACATCATTTGGTAAAGTCATGTAAAATAAAGTTGCATATTGAATATCTTTATACATACTAGACCTCTTTAAAAAATATATATTCTTAATTTGGTCAATGATATCATAATTTTTCATTATTCTAGATGTATATTTAATAAGTGGATTGAGATTAAGAGGAACATTTTTATTACCACCATTATGTTGCATAGGATGGGACACACTACCTCTTCATGTTGTGATAACATAAAACACAAAATAAAATATAGGCATAATAAAATTATTGGGGAGGGGTCATCATTATCATTACCTTGAGGTCTAGGATGAGGAGGAATGAAATGGGTCATGAATTCCCTTTGACATTGAGTGGTAACCAAAATCATCTCAGATTATATATTTAGATAATATGTATTATTAAAGATAGTTAAGAATTATTCATTATTAATATCATCATTAGTTTTAACCCATTTTATTTCATGATTTAGATTAGATATTTTATGATATAAGCATGTAATTATGATAATCATAGCTTGAATCACAAAATATACACCATTTGAATCCATTATAGCTATGATAGTGTCTGCTTATGGAATTAAGAGGAAATAAAAAATCATATCTAAAACCCTAGTGCAAGTGAAATATGAAACCCTAATATGTAATAATTAAACCCTAAGGGATGACTTAGGGTTTACCAAACTCAAATGAAAGGCAAGGCTAACCAAAATGGTCAAATGTAATTTGGATTTATTGATATAAATAATTACAAAATAATTAAAAAATAAATTGCATAAGATATAACATTAAACATAAAGATCTAAATGTAAAATGGAAATTGATTACACTTATTAACTATATAAATGGCCAAGGGATAATGAAATTAAATGATATATTGTTTTTTTTTTATTATTTCCTACATACAATCACTTTAAATGATTTATGTAAGCTTTGTGATTGCTTGGATTAGGAAATATATTACTGAAATCTACTAGGATGCTACCATCAAAGCCTAAAAACTTATGGTGATAGGTCCCATGCATTGTATATTGGAAATATCCATATGCATTTTTCTAATTTATTCTACCATAGATTATTATGATTTCTTGTCAAGATGATTCTTGTGTAATATATAGATCTTGGTCTTATGCATAGATATTGATTTTTTTAACCTTTGCCTTGAAAATCTTACACCACCTTAACACTTAATTGACAAATAAAAAGGGTTAGAAAGATGTGTTAGACAACCCCAACCAAATCTTACTGAGTGGTTGAGAATTACCTACATTCCAATAGTTTGAAGAGGGATAAAATTGTATGTAGTTTTCCCACTTAAATGTATGTGTGCTCAATAGTGTTTCAATAGAATTCAATGCAACTATTTGGCTTTTGAAACTATGAACATACAACTTTGAACTCAAAATTAGTGTTTAGACTTGGAATTTGGACTATTTATTTGAGGGTTTTCATATTTAAATGCTTTTAGATAATTTCTCAAGAATGTGTAGATATATATATCTCAATGTGTAAGTGGTTTTTAATGTGATTTCCATGTAGTCACTAAGTGAATAATACCTTAGTCTTAGCTTTATATAAATATGACTTTTTGGGATTTCCCCCCATAACTAACATGTGAAACATGCATGGGTTGTCCTAAGGGAGAGGTCTAAATTTGAAAATATATGTTGGAAGCTCTAGGAAACTATAAGAAATTTGGAAACTAATGATAACTGATAACATTTGACTATTATCAAAATTTTGTAGAGAGGAAAAAATAATGATATGGAGTATCGATCCAACCTAATTAGGATAGTATATCATTCTAGCACAAATTAGGGAGATACTCCATATAAATGATGAAATATTGGGTGGTTCATGTCCATAGATAGGTGATTACAAAGGAAATAATGTGAGTAAGAGTTAAATGTGTATGCACAAGTCATGTATGTCAAAAATAGGTAAAAACTCATGTTTCAAAGTATATAATTCTTAATATAGGTGTCTATATTAATACGTCAAAAATGGAAATACTCAAATTTTATGTAAAGGATCCACTCATTTGGGTTAATCAAAGGGAGAAACTATTTGAAATATATTATGCTTCATATGTTGATAAAATACATTTGTTCTTTTTGCGCATAGTGTGCATTAAGTTTGGTCCACTTGAATGAAAATGTAAAACTTACAAATTTCAACATAGGGATGGTTTTCAGATGTAGTAATAGCTATATTTTGAGTAATTTAGGATGTAAACATATTTATCTAACTATCAAATATTTGATAGGTAAGGTCCCTAAGTGGTTATGGGGTAAATGTAATTTAAAAGTATAATATGTTATATTTTTTTATTAAAGAGATCAATGAAAGTATTAAACACAAGGCTAGCTTATTATAACCATTAGATTTCAATAATCCTATCATACTAACAATGAGATGTGGGTGAGTTGGTAAAGTGGCTTGGAGTTTATAGACCCACCTAGGTTTAAATCTCCCTAGGCATGAAAGGATGGTTGTGGTTGTATGTATTGTACTCAAGCATGTTGGTTATAATTCTAGTAATTGTGATGGTGGTTGATCTAGGCCCCTATATGTATCATGGACTATATAGCTCTGGTCAAAAGTGATTATCGATCTAAGAAAATTCTTATCATACTAGCACAATAGGTGGAAAATAAATAGTTGTACTTATGATAAGAAAAATTAGGAGCATATAGAATCACCAAACTTACCTTTAATAACATGGTAAGTTGGATGACCATAATATATTTTTTTTATCCCTTTAGAATAAAATAATTGTTCTGTAAAAATTTCACTACCTACAAGATAGACTCCCCAACAATTTAAGGAAATAAGAGAAAAAAGGGTTATGTTATCTACGAAACCAAGTATAGAAAAAGTCACAAATGTGTTGAATGAAAAATACCATTGATATAATATCTAGAAGAAGAAGAGGATTAACCAATAAAGGAAGAATATGATTAACCAATATAATAAGAAGAGGATGAATTACCAAAATAATAATAAATAATACATTATATAATTATGTATCCAAATATGAATAATTTAGTGGTAATACCTCACTAATTAAAACAACACACATAATTTCACTTGTTCACAATTGGTGGGCTAACTCATTTTGTTCAAGTATTTATCTCCATAATTTGACTTGATTATGGTCAATGGTAAAAATTTTAGATGTGAAGACTATTAGAATTTTAAAGGTTGAAGTCACTTAGAACAATTATAATGAATTTATAAGACTTTTTTATTTGATTTAAAGTGAACAACATTGATCATGTGCTTAATGGTGTTCAAGCATGTCATTTAAAATTAATTAGTTCTATCAAATGTATTTTTTTTGAAGATGAGAGCACATTGATTCATTTCTCTTTTTTTCTATACAAGCACAATCCCACCCTAAAAACTAACCTCATGAGTTTAAAGACGTCATTAATAAGAATGAAAAAATATTATAAATATCCATAAGGGTATTATCCAGTGGGAGAATATTTATACCTTATCAACCTAATTTTATGAAGTAAGCCATCACTTATAAAGTTATATTATATACGTATTTGTAAAAGAGTAATATTGAGAAACTAGTATGCGAAATATTGGAAGCAATCATCATTTAACCAAGTCAAAGATATTATTCTTCATTGGTATTGATGGTTCATAAAAGGCACACTAATTGTCAAATGTGTCTAAATTACCATGAGTTATATAAAATCACTATAAAAAATAAGTTTCATGTTCCTATTATTGATGAGATTTTAGATGAATTTAATAGAATTATGTTTTTCATGTAATTAGATCTTTAACTGAGTTATCACCAAATTATAATAAAAGATGATAATATGCCTAAAATAACATTTCAAAAACATTAAGGTCATTATGATTTTTTGGTTATTCCCTTGGGCCTAGCTGATGGCTCATTTATATTCCAAAGTTTGATGAATTTTGTATTTAGGCCACTCAAAAAAAATGTTGGTTTTATTTGATTATATTCTAACTTATAATAAAAATTAGAAGGATCATTTTAGGTATGTGGATTAAGTTTTATATATTTTTTAAGTCACCATTGTTTTTGATAAATTAAGGTGGCAGACCAGGGGCCAAACCCTTATAGAGCAGAGAAGACAAGAAGGCAATCAAACAAAATATGCCTTCTAAAAAGAGACGACATGATTAGAGTACCAACAGTCACAGTAAACAAAAAAAATAAATTCAAATACAAGAGTCAGAGAGATCTCTCCTTACATAACCATTTATTTGAGAGGGTCATTCAGTATCTTAGTATGTTTTGCATTGATAGTAGGCGCAGTATTACCCAATTCCTTCAGCATAGACAGGTTCAGGAGAATATAATTTTGGAGCCTAGTGGTGAAGTTCTACTCCAAATTTTGAATGAGATCCTTTAGGGAATTAATTTTACATTTAAAACTAATCTCATTCTTGATTTCCTCATTAGATTCCTCCACATACATTTTCCCCTCTTTGTCAGCATTTTTTGCAATGTCAACACCATCCTCCGCAATAGCCTCAAATTCCCTACTCTCTTGCTTCCCTTCAATATCCTCAGAGATTTCTTGAACTTCCAATTCCTTAGACTCTTCCTCCTAGGTGGATTCCTTTGAGGCACTCTCTGAATAGTCAATAATCCTAGCCTTAAGATCAGGTTTGCCAACAATCTTCCTCGATCGTCGAACTCTGGAGGAGAAGCCCTCCTTATTAACCTTAGTAGACATATAGGATTTACCTCCTTGACCCCCAATTGTCCTACCAGGATTTTTATGGGTCCCCATAGTGGTCCCCCTAATATAATCTTCCCCAACATAAAACTTCCTCTTCTTACCCTTCATGCTCATAAAGGAGCTAGGGGTGTCAACGGGGGTCTCCTCTAGAGTAGAGAAGGAGACTTCTTTAGTTTTGGTAGAAATAAGGGAAAGACAAGGCTCATCGACAGCATCACCAGCCAAAGGATTAAAATAAATATCCCCACTATCAATTCTAATAGTCTTGGATGGCTCAAGGGCATGATGGAAATTATACAAATAAAAAATGAGACCCTGATGGAGGGGGATAGGATTCATACCCAATTTTTTAGCCATTTTTGCTCTCACCCTAAGGACAGAATGTTCTAGGGAGGAGAGCAGATAAAAGGGAAAACTGATGAGAGCATTATGCCTAAGTGATTTAAAATGGGTAGATGGTAATTATAGAACTTGGTAAATCATCCTTTGAGCATGAAGTACTTCATGAGGATGAAGCACACTCCGTCCCATAGCTCAGGTAGTTTAGCTTGCTCGAATCCTCCTTGGTAAGGAACAAGTTCTTTGCCTTCTCCCAAGAATATTTTATGGCTTGATAAGTCCATGTTTTTTGTTTTCCTTTGTAGCTTTATCCCCTGAGTGGAAATTCCTATATCCATAGCTATCACCTTTTCAAAAATCTCAAAATTTATTCCTCCAATAGTGACTCACCTATTTAACCAAGACCTCATGAATTACTCAGATAGGTTTTCATCAAACCCATTGAGCCTCTCTAGGTATGGGTTAATCCCCTCTCTTTACATTAGTGCAAAACCAATGGATTATATTTGAACTCATAGCACTAGTTCTATTCAAATTCTATCTCCCCCCATTTTGGATTTATAGACCAAACCCATAGAGTTCCCAATTTTAATCTTCGTAGTTGAAGTGGTTACAAGCCCTTGCTCCTGACTATGCATAATGATAATGTGATGGCTCATAATTCAAAATATCATGTAAATATGATTTTTTCTCCTCCCATGCTTAAAAATCATTTCTCGGTGATCTCCATAATGAAGCCCATGCACCTTAACACCTTGATACAATAAATCATGAATGATTATCAAAAGAGTACAATAGGTATCAAGCTCTGAGATCCACATCGGCACCCTCCTAATACACCACCTAAAAGAGATATCCTTCTCATAAGTTCAACTCATCCTTGAAAATTCATTTCCTTTTGAATAATATCCCTAATGTTTAAAGGAATATGAACTACTTGGCACCAACATTGCCAATTTGAAAATTGTTGGCCGAGATTGGCATAGGCATCAACAACGCTATTTCCCTCTCTATAAATATGTGAAATATCCACTCTAGAAAACTTCTACAAAATAAATTAGATATCCCTAATTATATATTTTAGCTTAATTCCCACATTCAATGCTTTATTAACTACATTGATGACCATTTTAGAGTCCCCCTATATACTCAAGTTCCTTATACCTAGGGATATAGCCAATTTTAAACCCCATAGGAGATCCATTGCTTCAGCATAGTTAGTGATCTAGAAGCCTATTCCACCAACATAGACAAAAATCATCCATTCTTTATCATTTATTATAATTCATCCTCTATTGGCTTTACCATCAGACTTGGAGGCCCCATCAAAGTTAAGTTTCATCCAGTTAGGCTTTGGGGGAATCCATTTAGTATTAAGTCTTTGTAGAATTTTGTAATTATTATAAGCAAGGATATGGTTTAAAACCTTCCATTTAGCTACAATTTGATTTTTTACTTGAGTTAGGGTTTCTCCATAGAATGAATATGGGCAGTGGTGACACTTTCCATAAGAGTCTTAACAAAAGAATGAAACACCTAAGATGCATTTCTAGTAGTGTCCCTAAAAATTTTGTGGTTGCGCTCTTTCCATAAGATCCAACTCAAATAGGGTAGATTTTGATTCCATAATTCCATGAGCTAGGGATGGGTAAAGGTAAGATTCTAGCTAATGATTACTTCCTTAAGGTTAGAGTTACAGACCCATTCAATACCAAAGTTATTTAGTATTATGTCCCATAGTTCCTAGGCAAAATCACAGTGAATGAAAAGGTGTGAAACTATTTCCTCTTTTGAACCACACAAATAGCATCTGTTGACCAGGGTAAACCCTCTATTTTTAAGGTTGTCCTATGTTAAGATTTTGTTATGAGCAACAGCCCACCAAAACATGTTAACTTTTGGTATAAGTTTATAATTCCAAACCTTTTTCCATAACTCTTTATTTTGAGCCTCAAGAATCAGAAATTGATAAGTAGACCATCCATTCTTATCTGGCCACTAGTACTATTCATCTTTATGGGGGAATAGAGGGATTCTGATCCCCTGAATGAACTACTAAATCTCTAGAACTCTAGGGAAGAGCTCAGGCTGATGAACATAATAATCTGATAGATTTTTCTAGCTCCTCATGCCATTGTTATTATCCATGTAATCACTGACTCTATCTCCAAAAAAGTAAGTAACAATGTTAGCAATCTCTCCATATTTTCCTTGTGTAATGAAGCCTTGTCCTTTAACCAAATGTCATCCTAAAATTTAATATGCCAGCCATTTCCTAGTTTCCATCTAATTCCTTGCTTAAGAAGGCTTCTACTTTTTAGCATTTTATTCCATATCACAGATCCTTGGGGTAACCCCATCTGTTGAAGAAAGTTGGAACCATTAGTGCTATGCATATATTTGGCATACATTATTTCCCCCCAATCATTATTTTTATGGATCATGTTCTAATTAATTTTGGAGAGAAGGGCTTTGTTCATGTTCCTAATGGACCTAATATTGAGGCCACCATGTGCTTTTGGAAGACACACTTTTTCCCATCTGACTAAAGACATTCTTTGTTTATCCTCCAATGCCATCCATAAGAATTTTCTTTGAATATGTTTCAATTTGTCAGAAAAATATGCAAGAATTTTAAAGAGAGACAGGAAGTAGGTAGGAATCCCTTGAAGAGAGGTCTAAAGAAGTTGCAGTTTCCCAACATTGCTAAGAACTTTCCCTTTCCAGCCAACAAGTTTCTTCTGAGTTCTTTCTAGAATTCCATTCCAAAAACTAGGAGATGCCTCTTTGACCATGAGGGGAAGACCTAAATAAGTATCTAGTAAGATAGCTTCAACACATTCAATTATGTCAATGATTATTTGTCTAAGGTCATTAGGAGTATTGAAGAAGTACACATTGCTTTTTTAGAGATTTATGCTTTACCCAGACTCTATGGCATAATTATTTAAAATATTCTTCCATCTCCTAGCTTCAATCACTGAGGAGATGCTAAAAAGAATGGTATCATCCACAAACTACTACACCACCATAGGATAAAGGGAGGAGGCAAGTTTGATGCCCACTAAATTTTTAGAGGCTATATCTACTTGTATGTATCTTTCCAGTGCCTCTACCATTATGATGAATAAGTAAGGGGAGAGAGGGTCCCCCTAGCAGATTCTTCTCAAAGAAGAGAAGAACCTTCTAGGGACCCCATTTACCAAAACCAATTTTTTTGTAGAAGAGATAGCATTTTATATTAGGCAAGACATTTTATCATTAAACCTAAATTTTTTGATGACTTGGAATAGAAAATTCCATGAGACCCTATCATATGCTTTAGAAATATCTAGCTTAAGAGCCATAATAGGGATTTTTCTCTTGTCCATGGAGTAAAAAGTCTCATGTGTGGTGATCACAGCATCAAGAATCTACTGGCCTGAGATAAAGCCTTTTTGGGCAGGGGAAATAATTTTGTCTAATAAAGTTTGGATCCTCATAACCAGCACTTTAGTGCAGAGCTTATAAACAATGTTACATAGACTAATAGGTCTAAAATATATAAGGTGTGTGGTCTATGACTTTTTAGGAACAAGTACTATGAAAGTATTATTAGTTTGTTTCAAAAGTTTACCTGATCTAAAAAAGTCACGTACAGTAGTAGTAAGATCCACTCCCACTATATCCCAATATTCTTGGAAGAATATAGGAAAGAAGCCATCAAGACTCAAAGATTTAAATGCACCCATGGAAAATAAAATAGCACGGACTTCCTCCTTAGATATAGGCCTTAACATCTCTAGATTATCTTCCTTAATTATCAAATAGGGGATTTTATCAATGAATTGGCTCATAGTTACATCATTCCCATCATCATTGTTTTGTTTAGTGAGAAAATTTTGAAAGAATACCATGGTTTGTTCCCCTATCTCATTATCTTCAGTTATAATGTTGACATTATCCAAACATAGCTTTGTTATAGAATTGGCCTTCCTGTGTTTCATGGCTGAGAGATGAAAGAAGGCCGTGTTCTCATCCCCCTCTTTAAGCCACTAAACTCAAGATTTCTATATCCAAAAACCCTCTTCTCTTTCCATAAGATTCTTCCATTTAGAATTCAGGACATTTTCTTCTTTAGAAGTGGCTTCTGAATCCTCACCTTGAGCCATCCACTACTAAATATCTGCAAGTTTTCTGACTATGTTTTTCTTTTGATGAAAGACCTGACCAAAGTTGTATCTATTCCATCCATAAACTTCTTGTTTGATATGCTAAATTTTTTTGACTATTCTGAACATAGGAGTGCCCTAGATAGGAATTTTCCACCATTGGGCCACCATTTGTCTAAAGTCTTTATGTTTGATCCACATAGCTTCAAAATAGAATGGGAAAGGACCACGTTATCCCTGATCTCTCCAACTAAGGAAGATTGGGCGATGATCAAACATGGTTCTAGGAAAATCTTGCACATGCATATTATGATAATCATTCCAGTTACTTGAGATAAGAAATTTGTCTAACTTAACTTGAATCATTTGATCTCCTCTTCTTCTGTTGGACCAAGTGAAATTTTGATTTTACAATTCGATATCCAATAGTCCCCAATCATTTATAAATTCAACAAAGTCAAACATGCTATCAAATTAATCAACAATCCCACCCTATTTTTTAGAAGGGTATAGTGGAGTGTTAAAATCTCCAGCTAGCATCCATCTAGTGTTCTAGGAGTTAATCTTGAAGCTGCTCAAAGCTATCCATAAATTTTGCCTCAATACTCTATTATTCAGGCCATAGACATTGATCAACGACCATTTCAAAGAGTACAAAGAGAAGTTGATAATAAATAAATGATTATTATAAGTCATAATAGATCCTTGAATTTTATCACTATTCCACATAGTTACAATCCCACTTGAATCCCCTTTAGCTGGACTGATGTAAAAAGTAGCCTTAGGCCATATGTAGTCAGTAATTTTCTTAAAAATCTCCTCATTCATCTTGACTTCTTGGAGTAATTTAATATCTAAAATGCATTTTTTAACCTCAAACTATTTTGAAGGACTATTAAAGCCCCTCAAGTTCCAAGATAAAATTCTCATTTAGAGGATTTGAGGGGATGGGTCTCCAGTGTTTTCTGTATACCACTGAAAATTTCCCTAGAAATCTCTCTTTGTTTTGTTTCTCTTAGGTTGGTCTCCCTTATTTGGGATCGGTGCCAACATCTACATATTTTTTACCTTTTCAATTCTTTTTCTTTGGGGTAACCCATTCTTCCTATTCATTGCTACTACCATTTTGTCTTATTTCACCTGTTGCTGAATAATTGCCTACTTGGTCACTGACTTCTAGAGCATGGAAAATATATGTGTTCAAATGTAAAGATGCTTCTCTTTTAGTAAATAATATTTTTGGAGTTAGTTTTACCTACCCATCTCTTAAAACTTTGCCTTCTGCATTATCCTCATTTATCAGTTGGACACATATTTCTCCTTCTTCAGACATATTGGTCTATTGATCTAAAGGGTTAACTGTGTCTATTATAGCCTTCTAACTATCACTGTCCAATACCTTCTTGTTATTTTCCTCTAGGACAGCTTTTTCCCCATTACCAGAGACCTCCTCCTTGCTAGCCTTATCCCTTACCTTTTTAGTATTGTCAAGGTTTTTTGCATTACCCCCCATTCCCTGACTACCAGAATTTTTGGGATTGTGAGATTGATCCTCACCTTCAACTAGGGAATCATCTTTCCTTCCCATTTTCTTTGCCTTACATTGTGTCATTGTATGTCCCTTTTTTTTTACATATTTGACAGAAAGTGGTAGCATTTTTATATATGATCGACTGAGTCCAATTCCCATATTTAGAGTTTAACTCTATAGACATAGGGAGGGTCTGATTAATCTCAACATTGACACACAATCGAGCATACACACATCTAGATTGTGTTCTAGTTGTATGATCTATAGTGACATATTGGCCAATAGAATTTCCAATAGTTGTAAAAAAAATTCATCCCAAAATTCCAATGGGAAACCTGGCAATCTTACCCAAGCAAGAGTAGACTTATTGAGGTCTGAGTTGGGGTCAAATCCTAGTTTCCATGAACACAAGGCAAGTGAATGTGGACCATACAGCCATGGTCCTCCAATAATAATAGCTATCATATCCTCCCTATTCATAAATCTAAATAGGAATAAGCCTCTTTCCATAGCAATGATCGAAACACTGCCTTTAATTCTCCACTAAGACAAAACCCATTTCTTGACCATCTCAATATTAGGATGGAAGGAGAAAAACTTACCTACCAATGTAAGGTCCATGGATGCCATGATTTACTCAACTAGATCATCTGGGATAGTTAGGGCCGTACCCTCAGTGGAATCATTTTTGATAGGGAAGCTCGACATGTTTTTAGTGGAACATGTCTTTTCACCTGTTAATGCTTTCTTCCATCTGTTAGAGGGAATGTCCTATATCAAATTCAGGTTCAGGTTCCCAGAGGCACTGCCACTGGCAGTAGCCTCCATTGGATCCGTGATCACTCTGGTCACACTCAGAGGGCCCTACAAGGTGGGAAAAAACTAGTTTCAAATTTTTTGCCACACAATCGCCGCAAAAGTATTAAAATATGTTAAGATGGTTTCTAGGCCAAAGATATATATAGAGATGGTTAGATGAGTGAATCTGAAATTTTGCAAAGGAAGAATCAAGAAGAGTTGGAATGAATGTAAACCTCCAAAGTGATTTTTTTTGGAGGAGAAAAGAGGAATATATGGGTCATATTGTCTACCATGCATGGGATAAGGTATATCCCTCCAAAATTAAGTCCATGGTGGAATGGCCCACTCTGAAATATTTTAATATTTTGAAAGGGTTCTTTGGTTTTATATGGAATTTACACAAATTTGAGAATAACTACATGGGATAATGGTTTCTCATGTCACCATATTACATAAGTATCATTCACTCATATGGCTAAATGATTTTCTTGTGCATTTCATAATTTGAAAGAGGAAATGTGTATTAAATTTGCTTTAATTGCATTGAATTAAAAAACTCTAATTATGTTTTAATTTATTTCTTCAAGTCTTAGAATTGGTGCATGAAATTAATGCAATATGAAATATTGATAGATTTTGAGTCTCATAAAATTAATGGGAAGAATGTGTTCAAGTTTACATATGTAAAAGAAATGGCCACTTTACTTGCAATCAAGAAGTGATGGTATATTTGATGGTGAATCACTTCAAGGTAAAAAAAATTATGATAGCATTAAGTATTTTTGGAAGCATGGATTTATATGAATGAAAAAAGGGTGTTTAAAAATTATGGGATATGAATTTAAGGTAATATATAATAAATGGAAGGAGAATGTGATGGTTGATGCACTTCATAAGATAGATGAAGACAAGCTGCTCTTTTTTCCATGTTGATTATACAACATGATGGGTTTAAAACAACCAAATAAGAGTGAAGATTAGATCATAAAATTGAATAATTGGTTCAAAAAATTACTTGGGACTTGAGTATATTGTGAAAAAAATCATAGAAATGAGATACATTGTGGTATAAGACCACATATTTATTTCAAGAATTCATAATTAAAGAATAATATATTATTAAAACTACATACATCATCAATTTTTAGTCACTCTAAATTCCTTAAGAATTATCATAATGTTGAGAAGTATTTATTTTGGGAAGATTGTAATGGATTCCCAAAATAATTGATACAATTCCTTTTTTCATAGCATTTCTTACTCATATTTTCACTCTTGTTCCACTTGTCTATATTTTCCTATTTTTAATACTATTCATGCCCCACATTAATCTCTTACAATCAGCTTCTTGATTTAAACAACCACGTATCCATTTTAGATAATTTATGAATACTATACACTAACATAGACCATAAAAAATATAAAAAAACTAAATACCCTATCCTCTTAGTCATTTATGTAAATATAAAGTGTTAAAAACTAGTCTTACTCTACCTTTTACATTTATATCTATGTAGTTTAGACATATCTTATATAATCTAAAGTTTTAAACCTTATTTATACCATTAAATCCAAAATAAGATAAAACATATTGGTGAACCCAGGATTCCTTTAAACATGAATAACCCTAGGTTTCCCTTAGGGTTTCATTCTACATTCTTAGCGTATAAATGTTTCAAATTCTAGTTTCAAATCTGAATTTTGATTTCCCTTTATTCACATAAATGAATCATCAATATAATATATATACATCATGTATAGTTTCTAATTAAGGTTAAAATTATCATAATTACATGATTATTTCTTGAAAGATGTACTTTTTTTACAACCATGTAATGAAATGGGTCAAACTTGTGTGTAATAAAACTAAGGCTGAAATTGATGATGAGGAATCCGTAACTCTCTTTTTAAATTCCTATTGTCTAAATATCTAATTTGACATGATTCTAATTAGTACCAAAAATTAGAGGGAATTCATGAATTATTTTTTTCCTCAACCCCATAAACCTCAAGGTTATGCTAGTTACCATCCCACCTTCATTATTTACACTAGGATTATATTGAATTATGAAATACATGTTATTATAACTAGAATAGGTGTGGTCCCCATCATGCACATGTTTATGCCTTTTTTGAATATATGTGGTTTTAAGGGTGAATTGGGTAGAATATCCTATGCCCAAAGATGAATAAAAATATTCTAGAGCATGTTAATTAATTAAAAACTTTGATAATTGGATATTATGAAATAAAGTGGTATGTTATGCTAAATATGGAAAGTACACTCAAAATGTAGTTTGATTATATAGTCTAGAAGAAGATATAATACTTAGCTTATCTAAAAATGTGTGGTCAGATCTAATAATTACAAAGGTGGAAATAGGTAGGGAAAATATTATAATATAGTTGTCAGATTCTTGACATATTATTTCTAGAGGCCTAGACACTTATGTCAGCCATGGGATGCTTGAATCGATGATTTTATATGTAAATATAATGTATGGAATATTCATTATATTAAAAAGTGACCCTTGTATCCTTCTAAGTTTTTATCACCATTGTTTTGATTTATATTAGTCAATACACATGTTGTCAATGATTACATGTGGATCAAATAATAGATCCTCACCTTATGTCATTATACCTTAATAAAAATGGGTTAGTAGGATCATGGTGTTGATATAACCTAAATGTACCCTCTATTAATGAACACTACCTACATAGATAATACACTAAGGAGGCTATCATACTTATTTACTTCCTCCCGAGGTGTTGGCTTGTGTGTGCACAAGGGTGAAATATATTATATACAAAGGCATGCAATGATCTAGCTTGTAACTTGATATATACTGCTCATGGATTATTCTTTGAGTTATTCAAACCTATAATATGACTACTCCTACTAATATGAAAATAATAAATAATAGGTAGTGAAACTTAGTTATTCAATTAATTATGTGAGATTGATAGGTGATTTATTGGTATTTGTTAGATAAATAATGAGTAGGTTTTAATTTGTATTTATACCACACATTTTGAAAATATCTCATAGTAGGGTTTAATAAAATAAATAATACAACCCATAGGATTCAAAATGTTTCTTAATTATATTAAGTTTGAGTATTGGACATTTGATAATAAATTGGACACTTACATCATCGTAAGTGCTCTTATGTGGGATGCAAGTGTCTAGAAGGCTAGGAAGTTGTTGAGCATATAAAACTAACAATTAAGGATATATATCATATTTTATGATATTTTTACATTGTAAGAGATCTAGGTTATCATAAATGATATGTTTAGACCATAAGATAAATAATTAGGCACAGTGAGATGGTAAATACAAGCCTTTCAATAGTAAGGAGGTCTAGAATTGAAGGGTAGAGACCTTATAGGTATTTTTCATGTGTAAAAAATTGAGATGATTTATAAATCAGATTTTAGTATCTAAATTTTCCCTTCACTTTAATCTAGTAATGCATAAAGATGAAATTACTAGGTTAAAGGAAAGAAATGTACAACTGGGTGTGTATAACACACCCTGTCTTTACTTGAACCCACTTTGAGTGTTTTTATAGTGTATTACTTGTAACTAAAGTCATATTAAAATATAAATCATTGAATATAATATAAATTTTTACATAATTGAAATGCTTGAAAATAAAAATAGCAAGGAAAAAATACATGTGTGTCAATGCAACCATGTTATCCCTTGGTACATTGACTTGGTAAATATGCTTCCTTGTGAAACATTGGAGCAAAGAGAGCTACCAAAATGAACCTTTAAGATTTTTATATGTATATTTAAATTTAATTATCCCACCAATATAGTTTAAGGGTGAGTTGTGACACTACCATTGAGATCATTACATCTCAATCACACAACTCAAGTGACAGTACAATAAAATACAAGTTAAGTGATATAACTAACTCAAACTACAAAATTAAATTAGTTTAATTTAATTTAGGGTCTTGAATATAATATAAAATATAAAATGGATAAAATTTTTATATACATAAAATGGATCAACACAATGCTTCCTAGTGAAAACAGTGCTTCTTGGTAAAGAATCGATGCTTCTTAGTAAATATGTTTGAGTAAATTTAAGTATGTACTTGTAATTTTTGTCTAAATTTTATGTTATATGAACATATAATGTGTCTCAAGATGAATTATCTATTAAAATTTAAACTCTACTTTATAATTATGTATAATATATGTCAAAAATCTAATAAATATTGTCTAAATATGTGAAAATCAGTGCAATGCATAGGATTCTAACCTAAGTGTATATTTAAATCATGTAAACTATAATGAAATTATAAAAATTATAATATTTATATAAGTGTGAAGGTCATGTCTCTATTACATGCTCCCAGAAATATGCCCTCCCTTTTGAAGTGAGGGAAATGGAATATGGTAGTTACCTTACCTCAAAAGGATAAGATAACTATAGTATTTGTGTATGGATCATGTATCATATGAGAGTAACATGTATAAGTATATATATCAATGAATCATATATTATGTGACTATAATAAGCCCTAATATGTATGATATATATCATGGAAAAATATAAGAAGTAACATTACAAGCTCAATAAATGATCAAGCACACACATAAGAGTACTCATTGTCACACAAAAGGGATATAAGGAGACCACAAATAAAGGATATATTCAAATTATGCAAAGTTAAATGAATTAAATTAGTTATAATTATGTTGGTATGAATGTATTTAATACTTTCATACACTATGGAAGGTATTGTGTAAAGTTATGTACCCAATATCACCAAATAACATATCAAAGACTCTCGTATTTGTTATAACTAAAAAGGTAGTAGCTACATGTATTGGACCAACCTATAAATCTAAATCAATCTCACCAATACCATTTTGTGATGTTCCATCAAATTATCTAACCATTTTGGTTAAAAAGGGTATAAATCATCATTTTTATATCCCAAAGTATGAGTAACATCATGGTACATATATTTTTGTGAGAAACATTATCAATAATAACACTATGTATATGTTAATGATAAAGGTACGCTTAAATAAATAATTAATGAATATTTAACTCATCATCTACAATTTCACTATCATCACATGAGATAGAAGATCTCTAAGCCATATGAGGTATTATTCATGTGTAAGTACCAATAATCCCATCTAATTGGTGCCCATAATGTAATGGAGGAGGTTGTGTAGTATATTCCATTTACACTTCTAGATATTTCCTAAAATGATCTTACAATGGATTGTTAAATATCTTTTAGTGTTAATGGTCACTAAGTTGTGAGCTTGAATCCTTTGGAGGATCATCAAAATTAATATGTTATTTAACAATAATGTATTATATATTATGTTTCAATGTATAACATATGTTTTTAGAATGCTCAGGGCCTTGGTGATAGTCACAATATGCATTACCATCATATACTTTTGGTATAGGTTAACTCATAACAACCTCTATTGGAAGAGGGAAATATATGAGATAACTATTGGAGGTCTAGATTGTACCCTAGCTGAGTAGAGGATTATTCAGGGCCTCTACTCAAATCTAGTCCAACATGGGAATGACCTTAGGCTATGGGTCACCTAATATTGGGTCAGACCTATAGTATTTTTAATGAAGCTAGCTCCTCTGATGCATCACTTATCTCATTTCCACTAAAACCTAATAATTATTTAGGGAAAATGGAGAGAAAGATAACTGAAAGGGAAATCTAAGCTAATTTTTGTGATATACCTAAATTGATGTTCATCCACTCTACTTGAACTTCTTAAAACACTATGTGATAGAAAAAATGACTGGATCTACAAATCCAAAGTTTTTTATGCATCAGTATTTCATGTAGAGGTTCACTAAGTGATCAAACCTAAGAGAAGTGATGGAGAGGCCTAATTCAAGACACTGACCAGTCAATGTATCCACATACTAGCTTTAATCAAATGACATTAAACACTATACATGACATACATAACAAGATAAACTAGTAGCTAGGTGAGATCAGGACTTGACAAGGGAGAGATTTATACCACATATATGAATCAAACTGACATGAACACACTATAACATAACAATAAAATCTAAAAATAGTCCTCTATTCATC
Source organism: Torreya grandis (assembly GCA_037957365.1). Lineage (NCBI taxonomy): Eukaryota > Viridiplantae > Streptophyta > Pinopsida > Cupressales > Taxaceae > Torreya > Torreya grandis. The sequence continues at coordinate 3,364,827 of JARHVA010000312.1, read as the reverse complement.
TCAAAAGGTTACAAATCTCAATCTTGGTAGAGTCTAGTCATTCCCAAGAGAAGGATCCATCTCAAGAATTAGAAGCCTATATATATATTGAAGAATGGGAATGAGATATATGGGGAACATGAATGGGAGAATGGAGAAGGAGTCATCAATGATCAAGAAATGTGGTGGGAGTTCATCAATTGCTTTTTGTACGCATGCTTTCTTTAATCTTTCTCATTAGCTAAGAGACCGAATAGAAGATGGGTTTGTTTTTCATGAGTCATGACTAAGTTTGTTAGATAAAAGATATTTATGGTTTCATATATAATCAATGTTTCAACTATTTATCAAACCACCAAATCTCTTTTTTTTTATCCTCCATGGCATCTACACTTGCTTCATGTTATAAATACAAATTCCTCCTACCCTTGGGCCTAACAAGGCCAACATCATGTCTGCTTTTAGTGGCTATTTATCAGAGCTCAAAATGTATCAAAAGATGGGACACTCTTTCATTAATCACATATCTACCCCATTTCAATATCTAAGCATAGATATATTTTATAGATTGAAAACCAATCTCCTTTACTGGTTTTCCTATAGCTATTATATTGATGTAGACCTATAGATCACATAGCTTCTTTCTTGATCTCTACATTAGGTCTAAAATAGACCTATCCTACCTCTAGAGATTAAACAAGCTAAGAACTCATCATTTTCATAGATATTATTTAAATATAAATGATCATAATCACAAAATAATTTGGTATCCCCAAAAGAAGGGCTCTATAAGTTTAAATTCTTCAAGCCAGAGGTTGAGACCTAACTTTAATGGAGACAAAACTTCAACATTGGAAATCCTAACTATATCACTATGCCTTATGCTTAAGGATGCTATACTATGATCTAATGGTGACCTTATTCCCTATTTTTACAATAGGTTGCATTTGACCTCTATTGTAGTCCCTTAGATTTTGACATTTAATTTTGGTCATTGTTCAGGCTGCTCATGCACTACTAGATCTAGATTCTTGGCTTAAACATGCACCATTAATCTACTATATATAAATTAATGTAAGCCATAGATATTCTATAAGTTGAACATGGTTGAGACACTTGGAATCTTCTCATTTTCCTTCAAGATCCATTTACTCTTTGACCCCTCACTCACCATTTATCTTCTTTGTATGATTGCACGTGCACCATTGATTTTCCTAAACCCACTAACCTTGTTAGTCACCATGCACCATTATATTTTTATTCAAGCACCCAAGATCTTAAAATTTGTCTGGTTCTCACTTAATCTAACCTTTTGAATTTATTCTCACCATTGATCTTGGGTGCATGATCAAATGCACTCTGTTATATCTTTGGGACCCACTGACACTATCAGTTGCCCACTTGCCATTCAAAATTTAGTACAATTGAATGCCAACCATTGATCTTGGGACATTTGAATTAAAACATTTATTTTATGAGGCTAAAATTTTACATTTTCATGAATTATTGTAAATCTAAATAGTTAATTATTATAGCTTTAACTTGACATCCCCATGAACGTCTCATTTTGCAAGTATAAATTTGAAGCTTTATATCTTGAGATAACAATCTCATCAAAACATGAAATTTTGTAGAGAATATCAAGGCATAAATAAATTCATTTCCATGTAATATTTTTGCCTCAAAATATTTCTAAGTGAACTTATTAAATGCACAATCAATTTGGTTTGTTCATTTTTATGTGACATGTTTGTGATGGTTTGGTCCTTCAAAGCTTGTACAAGTCATTTGATCATTCACTCAAATAACAACTTTGATCATTTATTCAATCCTAGGAAAAATATTGGTATGTGGGCTAAAATTTGCCAACATCTTTGGTGACTCATAGGTAAGCATGCCCATTATGCTTGAGAACCCAAACATTTGTCTTGACTAGTCTATTGGGTATGGAGTCTTATCTCTAGTTCAACAATTTTATCTGAATCTAAAACTGGCTATCAACCCTTGGATAACTCCTCTTAAAACAAATAGGGACCAAAAGGAACAAAACAAAACAAAGTGCCCAAGGCACTTATTGAAAGGAAAAAAAAATAGAATGGAAACTAACCTAAATAAAGCAAGGATCTCTAACCTAAGGAAACAAGGAAAACAATATAAAAAGGAAGCAAACTCCTTCTTGTGCTAATCACTTATTGAAATAAAATAAACCTAGAACAACTAACCTAAAACAAGATTTACTCTAGGGTAAAATAGGAAGTTATTTGATGCACCATGGAGCTTTGAAATGTATTTTCTATCTCTTGATAGCTCTTCTCTATAGCTAAGAGTAATTGGATCCTCATGCCTTCTTGATGATGCAACCGGGCCTCCTATCTTTATCTAAGGTACATGGATTGAAGATATGTATCCAAGACCGAATCATAATCCTCCCAAATTTTTAGACTTTATAAGAATATCTTCAATTATTCCTTATTCATGAACTACTAATCATGAACATATAGACTAGCTTGATTTGTCTCATCATATTTGTAAGGCTAACCTTTAAGGGAGATGGATCTAATCTTGGGACTTCTTAAGGCTACTTGAGCTCATTATCAACTTCCAAAAGTAGATAGATGTCTAAAGTTAAAGAGAAAAGTTGGTAACCATGTTTGAAAATTTCAAACATGTCATCTCCTAACTGAATAACTACCTCTTACTTGATTGTATCACTCCTCTTATCCTATAAGGGACCATATTCAAGTAAATAATAACTTGAATGAAAGATATCAAACAAATCTAAAGATTTTTTCTCATGAACCTATAGTTCAATTGGGGTTTCCTTAAGCTGAATGTTAGAAGCAATTATATCAATTCATTGAGCATGATAATGAGATTGAAAGTCTTCTCCTGATACCTCAAAATTTCTTCATATTTAACATCAAGCTAATGACTGAGCATGCTCTCAATTTCATCTTATTCTTAATCTTTATTAGTTGAATGACACTTGTATTCTACTCCTTTTGTAAGTTTTTTTTATTCATGATGAATGGTAGCTCTGGAATCATTAAAGAACACATGGGAAATACCCTCAACTTGTATAATTAGAGTTTCTTCCTCTTGAACATCAACAACCTCCTCTTCATGTACTTGTTCCTACACTTGCATTTTAGCCTCCACCTTAGCTTTCTCTTACACTTATTCCATCTTTGCATTTTTATGGAATACTAAAACAAGTTTGTCTTTAAAAAGAGGTGTTCCAATCATGATCTCTTCTTTCTAGTCACTCAAGTCACCTTCATTTTCTATTTTCTTAGCTGCATCTTCTTGATTTGCCTCACAAAGGAGAGGTTCTTTCTCAAAGAATGGCACAGTAGACCCTTGAAAATGTTTAGTAAGATGAGAAAGGTTAAATAAGTTACCATAGATGCTTAATTTTACTCATGAGGTTGATCTTATGTGATCACCTTCACCTTCTCTCTCTGTTGCTTAATTTATTGAATGGCTCTCTATGAAGGAAAGGATCTAGGATTTAGGTGGAAAAGGAGTGGAGGCTGAATGATCTCTTACTTGATATTGAATTCAACATCTTGGCATATTCCCAATTGTTTTATTTTCTTTATTTATTGTTGAATATAATTCTAAGTCATAAAATTAGGTTTAGAAACCTTTGTTTCTACACTTGTTCTTGTTATGGGTGGGAAAGAAGAAACTTTATATTGTGTTATCTTTGTAGCATCTATTTAATGTTGAAGATGTTGATTTACAAGGTCAATTTGTTTGGCTAGATTAGCCTTATTTTATTATTTATGGGAAAATAGGGTCTATTTCCTAAATAATAAAAGGTCTGGAGTAAGGGGAAAAATCTAATCAAATACAGTAAAATATAGTTTTTGATCAATTTGATCAAATTAATTTCATATAGAATGAAATAAACTTATCTAGAAAAATAGGTTAAAACAAATGATTTAGGGGTTGAAATCTACTACACATGACTGAGAAGATGTAAATAACCTAGATCTGGCTTTCATTTTTTAAAAGGATAGGAGCACCAAAATAGGACACCCTAGGGTCTGGTGATATAGTCTTTTTCTATTGCTATTGTCCTAGAATCTGAGTTTTCTAGGTTTTGTTCATTGTTTTTGTGTGAGCCTATATATGAAATTTTAGAGGTTAAATGTCAACAGAACTCACTTTATGTATGTTTTAATATCCAAACCCTAGGTCTATCTACACACATGAGACAACAAATACATCAAAATCATAAGGGGGAAAAACTAGGTTAGGGTAAGTATGATTGCACGAACTAGAACCCATGTTATCCTGATCAATGCCTACATTAACTCTTAAGCTAGGGTATCATATCAAATGTAATTATCCCTTAGGGAATATGCATAATGAACATGCATGGTGGATTTAAGAATGAAATTTCACCTAGGCCATTCTTTGATCAATCATACAAGTCTATGTGATGCAAAATGTTGAGTTGTACTATTGACTAATTTTTAATTATGTAATGTGTGAAAGTGGTAAGTGTTAGATATAAAATGCCTTATGTAGTCCTTTATATAAGAGACTCTTTATTTAGAATTTGGGATATTTATTTGCATTTGTATGACATTAGGAAAACTTAAAGATGAAATGAAGAAAGTATTGGGACTCATTAAGCAAGGGAAACTGACCATTAGAGCTAAAAATGCCTTTGGACAAGAGTACTAGAAATGGACACCCTAGGGTCCAATTCTATAGTCCAATCCCAACACTCCTATCTTATAAGCTCAAGACCTAAGAGGATAGGATTAACATGGAAAATATAAATTGGATGAGGTGGAATGATCATTTGAAAAGATTGAGATGATTGAGAATAAGCAAAAAGGTGTCTAATGCACAAAATGAGACTAGGATGAGTAAAACAAAAGACATAGCTAATGTGAACAAGGCTCATATTCTCTAGTTAGATTATTATGTGAAAGGACCATGAAAAGACATGATATGTGTGGTTGTTTGATAAATTTAGGGTTTATACATTTTCCCCCCTTTTATTCTAGTGATGCAATGAAATGAAGTACTAAAGTAAAAGAAACAAAATGAAATGTGTACTTGAACCTACCTGTATGGAAATGAATTTCTAGCTAGGGAAGTGGATAGAGAGACAAAGAGTGCCTAGAAAAAGAAGTAATTTCTAAAATGGATTCCCCCTATGCTAAATCTAGAAGTGGAATGTATGTAACATGGATAAGGAGGGAAATGCTTACCCCTATGCTAAATTTGATTGGAATAAGAAATGTTCAGAGGCCCAAAACCAATATCACCCTCTATCCTACATAAAATCATGTAATCTAGAATGTATGTATAGAATTTATATGATATGAAGAGAAAAATATGTCATGCCCCCACTTTGAATATCTGAACTAAAACTAAGAAATGCTTGGAGGCCCAAAACCAATGTCTATCTTATATCTCACACAAACTCAAGTAGTCTAGGTCTAGGTAATGTAATGGACCAACCACTACAGATGGCTATGTGGCCCAATCTAGTGAAAACCTTGGTATTACTAGGTGTAATCTAAAACTCTATTCAATCTGTAAGAAGAGAATGACATGGCTTACCATTCCATCTATATAATATTGGATGATAAAGAACATGAACATCTATGCCATTCCCCCAACTCTAGTATGTGAGTGATGCATATGTATAATCTAATAATTTTTATAAACACATGTGATATGACCTATCATTCCATTCCCCATATGAAAAATTAGAGATAAAAACACTTTGTTATGCATTATGCCTATAATCTGCTATCTAATCTTGTAACTATGTTATGCTATATGAAGCTATATGTGTGAGATGTGTAGTAATGTACATGCCCCAAAATATATTATCTAAGTCCTAATATGTATCAAATTCACTATGAATCCATGTAATCTGAACCATTGTATCTAAATATCTTGTGTATCTATAAACTAAAAAAATTGTGGATCCATATGATCTAAACCACTGCATCTAAATGGTAAATATATATATACAAACTGAAGGCATATCTCTCTAAATATATTGAACAATGGTGAGTGACACATGTAATTTGAATCACTATATATTTTTATCGATATAATATGAATTTGATAATGTAACTACTAGAGGTGTAAGAACCATGGTGTATCCAATTATGAGAGTGGACGGGTATGCTAGGTAAGTGCAAGAATATGAATAGTTGGAATGATGCCCCTTTTTGGGGATAGGGATGAAATTTATGATGGAGGAGGTCAAGACAAAAGTGATTAATAGTGGTAGAATGATAGAAACAAGGTTGTTATAGTTTAAATTGATTGAGAAATTTTATTGATTATATTGAGTTGTTTGAAATTTGAACAAAGTTTGATTGGTTATAATCAAGGTGTGTATTTGAGTATAAAAAGAATATAAAGATGTACATTCCATAGTAGGAAAATGAAGTAGTAAGAAAGTGAAGATGGATTTATGTTGAAGGTATCATTTTCATGATTATGTTGAAAGAAATAGTTTGAAAAATGGAGTTACAGTGTTCTAGTTATGGACAAAATGGTATTTTGCTTTGGATGAAAAAGTTGTTTGATATAGGAAAATTAGATTGATTCTTGATTCATTTGTGCATTGACAAGTTTGAAATTTGGAGCTCTATAGTGAGAGATATGCCTAGGATATGAGTACCTTTTGTAACCTAGTTTGAGAAGTTGGTATCCTAGATTGAGGTTGGTGGTGAAGTTAGCCTAGTAAGTAACCAAAATTCAAGATTTTTATCTATTTAGAAACCTATTTCTGATGTATTTGAGCTGTTTTAAGAGTCCTAATAAAATTTTCACTAGTTCCAATGCTCCTATATAGGATTCAGTGCTCCTATATTGGGTTTAATTTTGATGTCTAAGCTCCAATGCTCCTGTCCAGTGCTGTTATCCATTCTACAACACTATTGTCCACTAGGCCTAATTTTTTGAGATTATGATTTATTACCTGTTGTGTTACTTTTTTATTTACTTGGTATGGTTGACTGATATATATGTTATTTTTTTTGTTTTTAGGGTGAGGTGTAGATGAAAGAGTTCTAAAAGGGCTAGGTGATGGAGACATTGAAGCTATTTCCATTATCTACTTATGAGAGAACTATCATGGATAGGGCAAGGCTAGGTCATGTGTGTGACCAAGGTATAGTGTAGTGGGATATGTATTATTGGGTTCTCTTTTTAGGTCTATGTTGAAGCCTCTTCTAAATAGGATACCATGCTAGCCCTATCACATGAGGGCCAAGTCTCACATGCTCACCTGAAGTGTGTAGTGAAAGACCAATTCTTAAAGACTTTGAAACATGACATGTGTTTACTCATTTCTTATCAACCAAATATCATACTATAGTTTCTCAATAGAGTATACTACCATTAATATAAAATTATAAAAGAAAGGAACTTATGGATTCATTTACTTAATACATTTCAATATTCAACACAGTCCATTACTCAAAATACCATATCATAAACATTGAATTCCTATTAAATACTTATGAATTACAAGACAAAATGCTCTATATCCCTTCAAAGGCTCACACCCAAATATCTCTACATGAATGTTTATATATGGGTTTTTATACTTGTTTTTACCTATCCAAGTGTCAAGTTCCCATCCCAAAATGGACACATAACACATAGACTCTCAACAAGCTTAGTGTCATGGCTCTTATAATTAATTATTCTTATAAAATTGAGCCTCTATGCCCCTAGATGCCTGATCTATGTTATACATTTGTTTCCAAGTGTTATATTCCTCATGGGTTCTAAAAGTCCTTTGATTGATGGGGTCAAAGTGTCTTATTTGATTTATTCTTCAAACTAATCTCACATTCCTTACTCTCCTCTTCCCTTATACTCCTCTAGTCTTTTACTTCTTGTTTTGGATCCTCTATTCTTGGGTTCCTCATGTCATGTTCTCTTGACTAGGTCTTCTTGCATTAGGTCTTCCACACCATTCTCCTTCCACATCATTTAACTCTTGCATTGCTAATCTCACACCATGGTCCCCCCATGACATATTTCTCCTACACTATGGTTCTCCCATGTTTTGGTTCTTCGATACTATGTTAGTACTTATATGAAAATGGATAATGGTCCCTCTATGATGCTTGAAAAAACTAGAACAACTACTTGGTCAAAATTGAGGGGCCAACATCACCCCACACTAAGTTGTTAGTCCATCCTAGACTAAGTTGTACTAGCATCCTCAAAGAACTCAGGCCCTTTCTACTTGAGTTATTTCCTTAGCTCATCTCAATGGGATAAGGCATTGATAACTTTAGCATTTATTTTCTCAATGGCTTCCTTTAATTCTTTCAACTCCTTAGGATGAATTGTAGTCTCAATCTTCTTCATCTATTCCTCTAGGGATAAGCTATCTTTCTTTTGGATGTTCTCTAATTTAGAGACCTCCTTATCAATCTATCCTCAGAGTGTGTAAAAATTAGAATTTATTTGTTGACAATGGTTATTAATGGTATCTTCCATCATTTATAAATCCTTAAATGATTTCATGAACTTGGCATAGACTTTAATTAATAAAGTTGCATCAACCACTTATTACCTCAAGACCTCCTCATAATTAAGCTAGGCCTTTATTATTTTATTTAGGTGCACCATATGTGTAAAAATGCCATCCAAAATTAGGATAAAAACCCTAAATATTTCTAAATAATTACAATAGATATTTGTTATAGTGGTAAACTACTCCTTTAATTATTGGGACTTATCTCTAGGTGTAGGTTGCTACTTATTATTTTTTAGTAATAGTTCAACCAATTTCTGTAATTTCCTAATGACATCTCCCTCTAATGATACACCATCCACCAACATCAACTCTTCCTTAAAAATTGTTTTACAAAGATTTAATACCCTTATCTTAGCCTCGATGGTCTCTTGAATTTGTTGATTTAAGGAGGCCACTTCCTCAACTAGTGCCTACTTTTTAGCATGCATTTCCACCACCCTATTATGTTTCTTTTTGGCTGTGCATGCATCTAACTTTGACAAAAAAATTTGGTGCATCACTTCCTAGGCAAGTTTCAAAAATGTGGTGCTTGTCATTATTAAGGAGAGCTATTGTGGATCAATTTTCATAAGGTTTAGTAGTCTTGGGGAATTTGGAATAGAAAAAAATACAAGCCAATAGAATTTTGAAATGAGGCTCTTAACTATACATCTATATAAAGAAGGATAATTGCTTCCTTATTTCTTGGGTCACATCATGAGGGTGGAAATGATTCTAAGGATAGAGTTTATATTCATCTATGTTGAACTAGTATCATTCACACATATTAGATAACACTCTTTATTTTAATTCCCCCATAGCTATCTCCTTCCCCTTTTTTGGGTCTCACTCGAGTTATTTATGGCTTCTGATAGCCATCCATTCATTCCAATCTCTCTATTATTCACTTTATCAATGGTTAGGACCTCTCACACAAGGGATGGAGTCTTGACTTAGTGGTAGTCCTTGGATAAGGTGGAGGTGAAGGTGGTTATGGTGGTTGATAAGGTAGGGGAGTTGGATGAGGAGATAGTCGAGGTGAAGGTGGGGTAGGTAAGTGGGAAGGAGTATTATGAGGTGAAGGTGATGTAGGTGGTGAACTATAAGATAGATATGGGGATGATGATGGTGAAGACAAAGGACATGATGAAGGTGAAGTGTGAGGTGGTGGTTATGGTTATGGTGATGAATGATGAATTGGCCTAGAGAGCTATACCTCCACTATATTCTACTACTTTTGGGGGCCCTATAACCCACTTGTGCTGGTGCTAGCTTGAATAGCCTCTTTCTCATAGATACTTTGGGTATCTTCTCCTTAGGTTCCCCATCTTGAGGGTACTAATTGGGGTGTAACATATAAAATAGTTTGTGTACCTGTTCCCCAACCAAGATTCTCTTGATCTTAATACTAGTCATGTTTTTTTCCCTCTCTATGTAGGCCTTTTTTTAGGATATATAAACATATTTCAAAGGGTGTGGTGTTCTACATGGATCCATTCTACTTGTATATTGATTAGTTGTGCATCATATATTCTATTTATGAAATCGATAAAGTAACATGTAGAGAAGGCATATGGTAGCTTAAGCCATATTAAGAGCTCTCCTAAAGGATCCATCTGAATACATACCATGGAGAAGTGTTATTTTACAATTATTTTTACTTGATACTTTATTAGGGAAGGTAGATATTTGGGGATGCACCATTCATTCTTGAAATATGCCTTCATTCCATCAAACTAGTACTTCATCTTCAACTTATATGTTGGAGTGATGTGTTGAGGGTAGGTGAAAGCTTTATAACACTCGATGGGGGACTTATGAGTGGGTAGATACACCTAATTTAGAGATCTTGAACTATATTTAGGCATATTGATTTCATTGGAAACCAATAATAACAAGATTTCCCCCTAAGAAAACCTAAAATTAGGCATTGTATGTGCCTTCTTTGCATCTTTAGCTATCTTTTGGGCAAAGTACAGTACCCAATTATACTATATTCCCTGCACTACTTGGTTTTATATGTGAAGGTGGGACATATCCAAATATTTCCATCAATTAGTCCCTCTGACCTAGGTGGAAATGATCCATGATACAACTCTTAAAGTAAGATCATATAGGTTTGTGATGTGCATTACATGTCCCTGCTTTTGATACATAAGTGCAGTGGTAGTCTACTAGATTTCCTCTATATCTACCAAGTTATCTAATACATTGACCCTTGATAATTTGAGTCCTATGACCTTGATTACCCTCTCCATATTGATCTTCATGTTTCACCCTATGAAGTGGATATAATCCTCATGAATGCATGAGAGGAGGAACTAAACTACCTCAATAAGATTTCCAAAATATGGTAGTTTGAAGAATTAGAAAAGGCTAGCTTTATTTAGTTATTTCTTGATAGTTAGGTCATAAACCACTTGATTTTATGTGTTGGTGGTCTGGACTTGATAATCATTTTTCAATTACACTTGATTTCCTAGCTGGTGGTGGTTGTAGTCAAATATGGTTAAAATTGCCACTTTAGAGACCCAATTTTCTATACACAAGACTGAATCAAGGTATTACATTTATTATATGTAAATGGTTTGAGGGGGAGATGATGGGGTGGTCTATGATGAGGATGCCTATGCCTACTTTATTTTTTTCACTATTTTAGCTTCTTCCACACCTCACTCTAAAATTATGCACACTTCTCTTATCTTGGTGTCTCTTCTAGGTCTTCCAAAGGGTCCTCTCTTATAAAGAACCACACTCCCACACTCACCTCTCTCTCATCTGGTATGGTTGATAGTTTTTCAAGCCTTTTTGCCTTTTTCTTTAGCCACGTTACCCTCTGTGGTGCTTGAAGGTTAACCCTTAGTTATCACATGTTCCCAAATGAATACATGGTGGCATTCAAACTTTCCTTGACTCTCAATCTTACCAATTCAATAATGGTAAAACCTACAACCTATAATTTTTACAAAGAATTACCTCAACCCACTTCTACATGTGTTTATTATTAACAATCTTCCTCTACTTGGAAATCCTCTTCACATCTTTGTTTATCACTTTTTTCCACAATGAGATTGACTTAGTCTCTGGTTCTCTAGTTCATTAATCACTTGAATATTATATCAAGGTAAAGTATAGAATGGCTTAAACTTGGTTATTTATAAGTCCTCTAGCCAATCTACCTCATTAATTTCTTTCCTCTCCTTGTCATTTCTAGCCATAAATATGTATCTTCTAATGGTCTTCATACTTTGGATCTAGCATCGATCCTTTAGTATTATAAAAAAATTGTCCCATAATTCCACTCACATACTTGTTTTTATGACTACCCTTATTTCATTAATGGTCCATTTCTTCCCTTGCCTTTCTTAGAAGTGGGTGATAACTATCAATAGTTTTTAGAGTAATGGAAACTAGCTGTCACTCAAATGGTGGGAAACTATTTTATTAAATGACTCACTTATCATTTATCGCTTGTGTGCCATGTATAATTCTTGTGCCTTTGAAAATTACATTCCCACATGTTATGTCTTGTATTCATATGCATATCTTACCCCACACTAAAAAGGTTCATGATCCTCCATGAAAACTAGACTAAGAATTTAAAAAGTGAGTCGCGTGCCTCAAGGGTATTGATTTTTATTGAAAATAGAAAATATTAATCTAATGGTGATAAGACTTATTGAAAAATAACACAAACTTAAATAGAATCATAATATGGCTAAATTTGACTCCTATTATAGTGTCTTGGGAGGAATTAGTCATCTATTCGCTTTAGCCAGCATGTACCAGTAGGTTGAAACTATAAATTATGAATGGTTCATCCCAATGAATGTAGAGCTTCCCAAGGTGGCATGCAAAATTAGAGTCATAGAGTATAACTTTCATACCTAGGGTGAAGATTTTGTTCTTTAAATGGTGATCATGCCATGCTTTCTATATCTATTTCTTAACATCTTGACTCTAGTGGGCAAATAACTGAGCCTCATCTAGTTTTATGAGTTTATCGAGCTAAGCTTTCAAAGATGAGTCATCATCAAGGTTTCTTATATGTGTTATCTAAAGAGATAGAACTAGTAACTTGATTGGCATGATTGTTTCCTTTCCATATACCAAGTTAAATGGTGTATTTTTTTTTGAGGCATTTATATATGGTCTGGTATGCCTAAAGTACTATAGATACCTTGTCATCCCAATCAGTTCTACCAATATTGTAGATTTTTTTCAAAGTGGTAATGAGGATCTTGTTAAAGGATTCTACTATTCTATTGGCCTATGGGTGATATGGTGTTATATTGTGATGTAAAATCATGAATTTAGCCAACATGATTCAAATTGTCTCATTCAGGAAGTGGGTTCCTCAGTCACTAGTGAAGTTTAGAGGACATCCAAAGCATGTTATAATTTTTTACTAGATGAATGTTGTGGCAGTCACTACCATATATGCTTTGGTTGGAACTACTTTATCCCAACACTTAAGTAGTTAGTTGCCACAATTATGTACCATGAACCTATTCTTCATCCTATTGGAGTGATGGGCCCCACAAAGTCTATATCCCACTTTTCGAATGGTTATTGAGAAAAAAATAGGTAGAATGACATGGAATCTCTTTTATTGGTCTTATCATTTGCTGTTAAATATCACATTGTCTGGCATATGCCTTTGCATCCTTAAATAAAATCAGCCACCAAAGTCCAGCGAGCAACACCTTGCATGCAGTAGCCTCCCCAACCTAATGTCCTATAGTAATACCTTTATGTACTTGTAATACCTCAAGGAATTCATGTTAAATTACATAATGGTGTAGTACCTTATCATGTTCCATCTTATATAGATCTCCTGATATGAGTTGATAAGGTGCAGTACAGACAGTAAGTTGTTTCTTTTCTTGTAAAGTGAGAGAATCAAGTGTACAACTAGTAATGAGGAATGCCATAATATCCTCTATTTATTTATGTATCCTATCAACTTGGAAGAGTTTTATGTTAGTAAGGTCATCTTATATAGCATGTGGAGGTTTTCCATCTTCATCTTGGGATAGATGATCAAGTCCATAATTGGTTTTACTAGGTTTTACTATTACAAAAAACTAGAATTTCTAGAAGAGAACTATCCAATGACAAATTCTTCTATGGAGAACTAGGTTATATATGAGATACTATAAAGCCTCATGATCAATTTAGAATATAAATGGTGTGGCTAGAAGGTACTATCTAAATTTTTATAGCATGTAAACCATAGACAAGGCTTCATGTTCAGTGGTGGTATAGTTCCTTTTGGATGATGTGAGTTTCCTACTGGTGAAACAAATGGGATGGTCAAAATTTTCCTCTCCTAGTTGTACAAGTATTACACCATGTGCTAGATGCATCAATATGGACATGAAAAGGTTTTGGCCAATCCAAAAATTACAAGATAAGAGTGGTAACTAGTCTTTCCTTTAGAGTTTCAAAAGCTACTTTATATGAATTATTCCATATAAATTATTCATAATACTTTAATAACTCTTCTAATGGTATTATAATCTTGGAATAACCCTACATGAACTTCTTGTAGTATCCCATGTGTCTTAAGAATGTATGCATCTCACATTGAGTTTTTAGCACTGACAGATGGAGAATGATAGAGACCTAGGTTGGATCTACTAGGAGTCCCTCTTTACAAATGATATTCCCAAGGAGTAATCCAAAAGGTGTCATAAATAGGAATTTCTTCTAATTTAGGGAAATTTTTAACACTTGATAGTGCTCAAGTATGAGCCTTAAATTGGCACAGTGGTCTTTGACCAGCCTATATACCATCAAGTCATCTAAGTAGACTTAGAGAAACTTATGGATAAAATCTTTGAAGGCCTCCACTACTACCTCTGAGAATACCACCAAGGCATTCTTCAACCTAAAAGGCATGATGGTATAGGCAAAATATCCCCATTCCATAGAAAATGTGGTCTTTGAGTGGTCTTCCTAAGCTATATGAACTTGGTGATGCCTTCAGAATCTATTGGTAAAGGAGTATATCTCACAACTGGCAACACCTTCTAGGATTTCATCTATGAAAGGTGTTGGGAAAGGATCAGTGACACATGATGTATTCAAAACATGATACTCCACATAGATATAAATACACCCATCCTTCTCGATATTTATTAACATAGGACTCACCCATTTAGATTCATTAAATAAGATTAATTACTCCAGCATGATGCATGTTATTGATCTCTTCTTTCACATGCACTTAAAGGTTAGGGTTCATCTGGTATGGGTGTTTTTTTCATAGGATGAAATCCATCAATCAAATTTATATCCATCTTCCTGAGAGAAGGGTGAACCACTTTCATTTGATTGTAGTTCCTTAGAAACACATCTTGATACTCTTTCATCAACTCAAATATTTTTGAAATTTTTGTCTCGATCTAATAATTTCTAATGGTAACTACCTTAGGTTATTGCTTTATGTTAATGTTAAGTTGAATAGTTTGAATGGTCCCATGAAAAGGGTTATCTATGTGGGAGTTGATGTCTTAAATAATTCATGAGTAAGTACTTGTAGGAACATGTAGGTTATTATTCAATAGATCGAATGGAATGGATCCTTCTCCTTTGTCTATTTGAAAGATGAGCTTCTGATTTCCCAAGCAGATTTTTTCACATTACTCTTCACTAGAGACTATCAATGATGAAAGAGTTGATTGTATAGGAGGGTAATTGAATAAACCCAAGGGTTCTCTCAATTTTTAATTAATATGATGTAGGTGGTCTTCCACCAGACTCAAATCTCCAATTATTGCTTCATGTATGGTTTTAAGAGTAAGGCATAGGTCCATCCTTGGTGAAGAGTAAGAAAGCATGGATGTCATGTTTTCCTTTGGTAGATACCAAAACCTTATTTCCATGTGCCTTTCTTCATATATGTACTAAGCCCATGCCTAATTGCATAAGGTTACATAGAATGTATGGAACCATAGGTATTCTAGTAAATATGTTTCTTCAACTCGCCATATTATTTCACATGCCTTAAGATGAGGTTTAAGTGCTTTTATGCCACTATAAATAAGTGTACATATAATCTTATTATCATGGTAAAATCTATTATGTAGATAAACTCACACTTGATACTAATACAAAAGGCACTCTTTATGCATACACCACCACTTGGTGGTGATGCCATCAAAAATATAGTTTAATGACCTCATCCATTCATTTTCAATATCATATAATTCTTTGAGGTGAAGGATAAAATCATGCACCTCCATTTGTCCTTAAAACTATGGAGCTTCATTAATTCTCTCTAATGGCCCTCACATTGTTAAACCTATGAGGTGATAAATATGTGACACTTACGAAGCTAACATGGGATGTTTTCATCTCTATTGATGGTGCTACACAATCTTCTAGTGAGGTCATAATAACCATGGGCCCAATAATTATAAGCATTGCTTGTTGTATCTAAGATAGACTAGTTATCCATCTAGCAAAGAATACCATACGGCATTATATTATGTTATTCATCAAGTTGAATAGTTAGATTATATAGATTATTGATGTCTTCATCAATGCTTACAAGTTTAATATAGGGTGGTCCTTATGTTTGGTCTAAGGGTATTATCATGCATTGATTGGTATTATTAAAGCTAATTTATTAGTTTTTAAAGCTTAAATTTATATGATTTTCATAGCATCAGGGCCTTCTTAGTAATGCTGGGTAGTCATCAGCCTCTACTAACTCCAAAACCTCAAAATCTACTTTTAAGGGAACCCCAAGTATTTTAATGGTGGTGTTTTTAAGAACTTTGATAGGTTACATATAATTATTGTTTACCATGAACAAGACATGAGGTGAAGGTTAGAAGGTTGGACTAGACATCTTCCACCAGTCATCTTTAGTTAGAACATTTACTTTAGTGCTAATATCTACTAGACTATCCCAAATTACCCATCCATTGATAGTATTTTTAATTAATATTTCTCTATTTTTTTATGAAGTAGAACTAGGACTTTCTTGATGTCAATCATGGTTTGAATATTAATCTTCACTTTATGAACTTATTTGAGTGTGGGCTTCATTTGGTATGTGGGATTGATATTTAAACCAAGCACTAAGCTAGGGAATGATGTCTTCATCAAGCATGCATTTTTGTATTTCCTAAAAAACTATCCTGCATTACTGAAGGTTTAGTCTCCCTTTGCAATGTGATGTGTTGTGTGACATATCTATCCTTAAGGTATTGAATATTGACGTAGATATCACACAAAAGTGCCATTGTACCCTTAAGGACATCCTTTTGCTAAAGCGCATCAAGTTATTTCCTAGCCTATGGTTCTTCCCAATGTACCTTTTCAATCAGGTTGGGTGTAGATTGCATTTGGCCCCCACTATGAGTAGTAATATTTACTTTCTATACAATAAGGATGGTTAATCAAGTGAACCATTGTGGTTTGTCTATATAGATCATATCAGTACCTTTTTCATTGTGATCCTTTATGATGACTACATATAAATCTAGGCACTCTTCTAGTTGGTGGTCCTTTTTGTAGTAAGCATAGGTTGGGTATTCTGGGATCCCTCTAAAAGTGTTCTAGAGAGCCACACTTGTAACAAGTCCTTGGTGGAAACCTACCTCCTCATCCTCATCCTATTTCATGCCAATGATATCTACCATTGTCTTGGGAACTAGTGACTAAGGTTTAGTGCATGCCACATGCTCGAACCTCATGAATATCAGTAATTAGACAATAATAATTGGTGTCATGAGTATAAGCATAAAAAAATTTATAATACATAGATACTTTATTTCTCATATCCCATTGCAAAAGTGGATAATATTGGACATCATGGTTATCATAACAAATCTCATAAGTTTGATTTAGGAATACATAGATGTTTTTACATAAGTAGTTATTTCATGTGTGTCCTTTGATTTCACAATCGATACACCAAACACCATTACATGTCTCATGTGCATTTTTTTATAACAATTTTTCAATCTAAGAAGCCATAGATGCTATTTGAGCCTCCATAAAGGGACCAATCCCAGTATCCATACTTCTAACTACTTCAACATGTAGGGTAGCCTCTAGAGCCTCTTGTGCATTGGTGAAAGTTAGTTGTGACAAGGTCCATCAAAAAAGTAATAATAATCCCCCTATGAACCATTGTGCATGTTGAGTAGGATTGATTTCGAAAGACAACTTAGAAAGAAAGGTCTTGAACCATGCATCATATTCTTTTATGCTCTATGTAAGTCCTTGATTTATGTCTTTCAGTGCTTCTATACTCTACTACTCAAACTCAAAAATATCAAAGTCTTATAAGAATGCTATTTTTAGCTGGTCATAGATGACCACTACTTACTGAGGGTCAAATTTATAATAGCATTTATGCACACATTCTAAGAGGGTGATTACGAATTGTATTACCTTTCACTCAGAGGATGTGATGCCACATTCCCTCCAAATTAGTACATACTTATGAACATGCTCGATTCCATTTTCCACCCCATGGTGCTTAAGTAGGTGTAATGTCATTTCATAATAAACCATAGGTTTTTGAACAAATGATTACTGATAAAATCTAGCTCATATTCTTGGAGGGGGTCTGCTTCCTTTAGTACCTCCTCCTAATACTCCTCTAGTACCTCTAGTAGTAGTACCCATGGGAAGAGGCATGGTGGAGAGTTTATTTCTTAGATTGGGGCATATATATTAGCCTTGGATATATCCTCTAGGCATTTCAAGTTATGCCATGGACTTTTCTTGAAAAGAAAAAGATGTAGATTATAAGTTATTACCTAATGGTCTGGTCTCAATTTCCCTTATCCATTCAAATTCTAAATTTATACTATTTGTATCCTAATTCCTTATATGTAATCTATCCAACTCAAAGGCATTAGAATTCACTATTGTGGGAGATCTTGGTTGACTTGTATTGGGTTCATCTACAATAATCTAGCTCATTTCTTTGCAAAAATATAATGGCAAAGGTGGTGGCCCATAAGTGATGGATTCCTCACATGCATTTAGTTCCCTATGGCTCTTCAAAATGATCCTTGAGTGCTCCCCATCCCTTCCCATTCCACTAACTCCCATGATACTCTGTTAGGCTTCATCATACTTCCATTTTCATAGCACTTTTTGGCTTGCTACCATGTTGAACCCATAATCTTAAACTAACTAATAGTCTCCCCTCTAAATGTGAAGCTCATGAAAATGAGACTTAGGATTCCATGGATAGTGTTTCTAACCCAAGATCAATAATTGTCTTTTTAATATCAAAAGGAAATAATGAAATATATCATCCGCTTGGTTCTCTTAGAAAATTGAATTTTACTTCCTCAAGACATGAATATGTTGTCATGGCATATTCTAGGATGTAACTATTCCAAACACATTTCCACTAGTAATCAACCACTCATGTTTAGGAAACTTTTAGTCATGATAAAATCCTTTACCATTCTAGTGTCCATGAATGTCCTCATCAAAGGCTTTGGGATCATCATTGAGTATATGCTAGGATCTAGGAATGTAAAAGAATAGGGACCTCAAAAAAAAAGTCTTAAATAATGAGCTATAGAGGTTTTGTTCTACCCATAGTCACATAGAAACTCCTAGTTCAAGATATGGAACCATAAAATTATCTTCGATACTGGGAATCCATTCTTCAATATTATCTAATGTAATGCACTCAAACATTTCCCATAATCATGATCTAATTATTTTGGGTCCTGATAATAGAACCAAAATGTTGGGTTCTATTTTTAGGTTGATGTTGAAGCCTCTTCCCAATAGGCTAGCATGCTATCCCTATCATGTGAGGGTCAGAAGTGCACAATGAAAGGCTAGTTCCTAAAGACTTTGAAGCATGACATGCATTTACTCATTTCTTATCAACCAAATATCATACTATAGTTTCTCAACAGATTATACTACCATTACATGCAAAATATAAAAGAAAGGAACTCATGACTTCATTTACTTAATACATTTCAATATTCAAAATAGTCCATTTCTCAAAATACCATATGATAAACATTGAATTCTTATTAAACACTTATAGATTACAAGACAAAATTATCTACATCCCTTCAAAGATTCACACCCAAATCCCCCTATGTGAATGTTTACAATAGGGTTTTTTATACTTTTTTCCCTATCCAAGTATCAAGTTCTTAACCCAAAATGGACATATGGCACATGGACTCTCAACAGGTTGAGTTTAATTTCTCTTATAATTAATTATTCCTATAGAATCAGGCCTCTACACCCCTAGATGCCTACTATATATTATACATTTGTTTTTAAGTGTTCCATTCCTCATGGCTTGTACAAGGCCTCTGATCAGTGGGGTCAAAGTGTCTTATTTGATTTATTCTTTAAACTAATCCCACATTCCTTGCACTCCACTTCCCTCATGCTCCCCTAGTCTTCTGATTCTTCTTCCAAATCCTCTATTCTCAGGTTCCTCATGCCACATTCTCTTGACTAGGTATTCTCACACTGGGTATTCCATGCCATTGTCCTTCTACATCCTTTAACTCTCATGCTACTAGTCTCACACCATGGTCCTCCCATGCCATGGTTCTCCTACATTATGGTTCTTCCATGCCATGTCAATAATTATATGAAAATGGACAAGAGTACCTCCACACTACTTGCCAAAATTAGAACAAATACTTGGTAAAAATTGAAATATATGTAATTTTTAGATTTTTATAGGGAAGATTACTGACTCTAGAGGATGTGTATCACATTTTTAATTTACTAGTTAGTAGATGGGATGTAACATTATAGGATGGGATGGGTGTTGATGCTATTGATCATGCATTCTTATATTTTGTTTGTTATGCCTTTAGGTATACATTAAAAAAGTAGTGATAATGATATTTTACTATCAATTATAGTATAGTCTAGTTTTTCTCACCTATAGAAGTGGTTGGCCATGTTTTTGGCCTCATTTATTGCTATATATGGGAGTGGAATGTTGATTGTATATAGGATGCATAAGATCATGTATATTGTATAGGTATATGGCATTGTGTTCTCATGGGGTAGCACTATGTTTTTCAACCTATATAGGGATCTTTATAGGTTTACCCAAGAGAAATTCAGAGGTGGTGTGAGTGCATCTACCTTATTACATTATTGATATTTTGATCACATTGTTGTTTCTTGACTGATTGGATTACCTATGATAGAGTGGGCACCACCATAACCATTTGGGGAGTGGTGGATGAGTACATTGGCTATCTAGTCTCCTAGGATAGATCATTATAGATGACTTTTAAATATATTGGTGGCTCATGATATCATATGGAGGCCCTATAAATGATTTCTTTGGTGGGTTGAGGATAGAGTATAGTTGCAATATATGAGGGTCAATTGTTGGTTACATGACCAATGGGTTAGAGCATATGAGCACTTTTAATATGAGCACATGAATATATAGTTTGGAATACTACAAGATTTTCCCCCTCTAACATGGTTATGGGTGAGGAGTGCATAGGCACTAGTGAGGGTAGGAGCTCATATGAGGCCTAATGAAGCTGAGTTAGCACCATTACCTTTGGATGTATGAGATATAGCTATAGATATTCCATATGTGGATGGTGTTAGATGTACAAAGTCATATAACACATGGTGGGATAAGCATCAATGGGATCCATTATATCCTATTGATGGAGGGGATACTCATGACTATGAGGATCCTACACCAATCTAGATGATGGGAGGTAAGTGGCATTTATATTTGAATTGTATACAAGTTTGTGATTGTTTAGTTTGATTTGAAAGTATATATCTAATGTAGTGTTGTAATTTGTGTAAGTGGAGTGGGAGGTGCTCAATATGAAGCATAAGTTGGTGTAGGGAGTGGAAATTATGAGTACTAAGAGGCATTATTGAGTCAACACTCCAAGAGCTTACATGGCATGTACCTAATGATGCTATGGAGGAGGGTTTGATAAAGTAAGTAATATTTATAACTAGTGTTTATGCTCATTTTTTTGATATATTTTTTATAGCTATAACTACATATGTTAGGGCAATAGGAGAGAGAGATGACTTGAGGGTTGAGCTAGATAGGCATAGGATGCCTCCATTAGATTATGGCTCTATGATCATGAGAGTCATGGATGAGTTTATAGATCTTTAGTGGTAATATGTAGACTTATGTGAGGATCATGGCTATCTATTAGAGTGAGAGAGTCATTATCAGAGGCATTTAGGATCTTGAGGAGGTGCGAGGCCATCTAGTGCTTGGTTGGATTATAGGACTAGTACTAGAGGAGAAAGTGAGAGCATGATGCCCATTCATGATTGATTGTATTTTGATATGATGTATATGTTTTGAAAAATTGTTATATATATATATATATATATATATATATGGATATTGGTTTTGAGTTTGACACAAGCATATTATGTAATGGATTTTGTAATATGTTGGTATATTAATTTGCAAATTATTTATTTAGAAGTAGTTAGTTTGGTATTAATTTTGAGTTTGCATATATTTTGACAAAATGTTGTTTGTTATTTGATTTAATTGTTCATAATATATTGATAAGTGTGATGCTAGGTTTGATTTGCAATCACATGTGAGCAAAAACTTTGTTGGTTTTGTAATTGGTAATTTATTTTGACAAAGTGAACTAGTTTAAGCTTGGTAAAATGGGATATTGGTAAGGTCTAGATTTGGATAATTTGGTTTGGCTAGGGATGTTTATTCATAACTAGAAATGTTAGTTGTTAGTAGAAGGGGATGTAAGAGAGAATTTTGTGCTCAATTCCTTGAGAGTGGATCAAGAATGCAAAGGCTAGCCCTTTGGCTCCATCATCACCCACTAAGTGATGTTATATAATCACGTGTGTGTTAATCAATGTTTGGACTATGTGTCTAATCCTTCTAGGTAGGTGGCTTAAGAATACAAAGGCTATCCCTTTGGCTCCATCATTTCCTTGTTAAATGAAGATATGAACTAATATTAGTATGAATTTGTGTTGTATCACTATCTAAACCTTGATGGCCAACTAAAAAAGTACCCATACTACTCATGATGTGTAGGAATATGCATTGTATCTAATACTATCTACTATGCACTAACTGTAGCTATGTATGGAGACTCTACCAAATGTAACCTTACTAAGTTTGTAATTGAAGTTGTGTGCTATGAATAAGGCTCATCTATCTACAGTCATAGTGGATTGCTACAATAAATAATACCATGTGGCCTCTATTGTGATGCATATGACTGAGCGATAGATTAAGATGGAGATAAAACCTATGATGGTGGGTCATCTAATCTCAATTGTAACAAGTTGTTACATGAAATGGGCCTTGAAAATCTTGGCCATAGTGAATATCTTTGTAGATCAATACTCTTTGATGTGGGTTCATCTAATCTTAATCGTAATAGGTTGTTATATGAGATAGGACCCAAAAAACATGGTTGTAGTGAATATCTTTCTCAAGAAGTAATTTGTTGTGGTGCTTGTGACTGTGTTGGATATGTATATGAAACTACACTATGTATTCCTTAGATTACAATGCTATATGAAGGCTACTCTCACTATACTAGTTTCTTAACCTTCTAGATAGGTGGAATAGGATATCTCTTATGAGGCTTTGTCCTAGAACCTGCATTATTTTCATGATGAGTGAATGATGATTCCTATAAAATAATGTCTTGGAATGACTTATCCATAGAGGAATAATTTCTAGTAATCCATGATAGAGGAAATCTTGATGCCCCCTATGTAATTGCTATGATGAAATTATCAACACATCTATTAATGCAATCCTAGAGTCCATAAAAATCATTATCTTTGTGACCATGAATATGAATGATAGTTACAAAAGGGCTGATGTGGCTATCTATGTAAGACATGTGGATATTTTCAATGAGTAAAATGTAATGTGATTAACCTCCTATCTAATAGTGTTGATAATATGACACATGGGCTATCCTATTTTGAATCAAACTATAGTGGTGCCTTGTTGCTATTCTCTATAGTGCATACTATAGGTTGTGCTCTAAAAACTCTCTCTCTTTTATTAACTAGTTATTTTTCTATTTGTGGTCTTCTATCTTGTTTAGGACATGGTGGATGTTGTGTGGTATGATTTTTAGATGGAGGTACTACTATAAAATCTAGAGTAATTCAATCAACTAAATTTACTTCAATCAATCCCAATTTCTTTTCCAAAGCCAAAACTATATAACAAAAGTGCCTAAAAGAGGACTCTATCTAATATAAAATATGATTGAGGAGAGTTTGATGAATCCACTAAAAAAATATATGATAAATTTTTAGGTTTTTTGGTTTATATATCAATATTAACATGTGCATCTTGAATCGTAAGATATAATCACTAACTAGCTCTGAAGTATTTTGATGCAATGTGGCAAGTTTCTCATATGTAACGTGAGGACCCATGTTTGCTATGTAATATCTGAGAAATGCCTCCTTTGAATCATCATAAGTGTGTAAGGAACCAACAAGGAGTATATAAAATAACTAATTTTGTGCTTCCCACACTAATGTTTGTTAGAACAATTTCAGTAGAATCAAATCACTCACATGAGATGGTAAAGCCTTCCAAAAATATAGAAGGTATATGAATGGATCTTCAATTCTATCAAAGTGAAGCAATGATGGTATCTGTAAATGATTAGGCAATGAATATTTTACAAATGTATTCAAAATAGGGTTACCATGTAAATCATTATCATCCATCCAAGACTTATAAGCCTTGTTTTCTAATGCAAGGAGATGTACTTGGTGTTGTGATTCACCAACTACATGCATCAAAGAAATAATCTCCTAGGATGGTATATTAGAATCTTGAAGTGGTTCATTTAATCATTGAATTTGATCATTAAATTTAGCCATAAGAATGTTGCATTTAACAATTAGATCATAGAGAGGGGGTGTGATCACTTGAACCTTTGGAGTAATGGTAACTTGGACCTTGTAGAGGGATATAGGATACCATTCTCATTAGGTGAAGAGTGAGAAACATGTGCTATTGTAGTAGGGGGTGGCTTGGGAGATTCATTGGTATATTTATGTTTTAGTGAATCATATTATAATTAAGTATAAGATGTGACGTTATCATTAACATGTGCATTATTTGAAATATAATCATGCATAGAAATGGATAACAATGTTTCCAATACATAATTCAAATTATTCATCTCATGCTCTCAACTCTACTATCTACACAAAAAATAATAAATACATCAAAATCATAAGGCAAAAAACTGGGTTAGGAGAAGTATGATCACATAATCTAGAACCCCTACTATCTTAATCACTACCTACATTAACCCTCAAGCTAGGATCTCAAATAAAATGTAGTTCTCCCTTAGGAAATATACATAATCAATTTGTATGGTAGATGTAATAATTAACTTTCACCTAGGGCCTTCCTTGATCAAGCATGCAAGTCTATGTGTTATGCATAATGTTGAGCTATACTAGACTAATTTTTAATTATGTAATATGACAAAGTAGTAAGTTATAGATATAAAATTCCTTATTTAGTCCTTTATATAGGAGACTCTTTATTTTGAATTTGGTAGTTTTATTCACATTATACTAACACTAGGAAAACTTAAGGACAAATATAAGAAGGGATTAGGACTCATTAAGCAAGGTAAACTGACCATTGGATATAAAAATGCCTTTGGATAGGAGTGTTAGAAATAGACACCCTATGGTCTAGTGTTGTAGTCCAATCCCAAAATTCTTGTCCTATAGGATTGAAAACTAGGGGGATGGAATTAGTATAGGAAATATGACCTGGCTGAGGTGGAATGACCATTTGAAAAGATTAGGATGATTAGGAATAAGAAAAAAGGTGTCTAAAGCACAAAATGAGACTAGGATGAGATAAAAAAAGACATAGCTAATGTGAACAGGGCTTATATTCTCTAGTCAAATTCTCCTATGAAAGGACCATGAAAAGGCATGATATGTGTGGTTTGTTGACCAATTTTGGGTGTATACAAGCCTCAAAATCATGGAATAATTAGTTAAATATGTCTCCCTTCAAAATTAAAGATGAAGCCTCATGTATGATCTACTAATAAATATGGAGATTAGACTCCTCAACACATACTTGTCCAGCCTTCTGAGGCCTTTCTTGGATAGACTTCTAGGTAAGAAAGCTAGAGAAGGATTGGTTTGTCTCCTAAAAGATATGATAAATATTGGTTTGCTAATCATAAAGGGAAAAGGGAAACTCTATGGGAACATGTTGTTGGTTATGATAACCCTAGGGTTTCTCATAAACCACTAACCTCTCTTTAATGCTACTATTAGACCTCTAATGTCTCGGATATCATCACTAAATTATGAATGACCTTGCCTTATGAAATCTAAAATACCTCTTTATCTTGCTATAAATTAGCTCTTATGATTTAAATTTTGTGATTGGATATCTCCTCTCTAAATCTCTTCTTAGTGTCTATGATTATCATCTCTTGATCATGGCCAAATAAAGTTTTATTGAAGCTTGAGATGGATTGATTTGGGGTTTGAATGAGCTGATCATGAGGATAAAAAGATTTATGATGGATGTCATAGGATTGGTATGGGTCACCATACTATTTTTAAGCCTCTATACATGGCTGGTGATGCTCATAATAAGGTTGATAGAAATCATGGTGGGGCTGATATGGGTCATAATAAAGGTAAGATCCATGCCCTTGATAATAAAAAATCATAAGAATCTTGATAAGGCTCATCATAGCTTTGATAAAACTCTTGGTAATGCTGATCAAGCTCATATGGATCATGAGGTTCATGTTGCAACTCCTAATAAGGAGGTGAATGATAAGGGTATTCACCATAGTTGTTCATATCAACCTCATATGTCAAATGAGATACAAGAACTAATTAAATTTTTTAATGAGACATACCTAGACTACTTACAACCATAAGCTTTGATTCAGAGTTGCCATTGGTGTTAACTTATTTGCTTCCAAAAGTTTATTATAGAAAATAAACACCAACAATCTTTCCAATCTTTTGGATCTTGGTCCCATCGGGCATGCTATAACTATTACAGGTTCTATATTGCACCCTAGCTGAGCAGAGGATTATTCAAGCCCTCTACCCAAATATAATCCAATGTGGGAATGACCGTAGGCTATGGGTCACCTAATATTAGGTTAGACCTATAATATTTTTAATGAGGTTAGCTCCTCTGATGCATCACTTACCTCATTTCTAATAAAACCTACTTATTGTTGGGGGAAAAAGGAGAGAAAGATAACTAAAAGGGAAATCTAAATACTTTTGATGATACACATAAATTTATGTTCATCCACCCTACTTAAACTTCTTAAAATACTAATGAGATAGAACAAATGATTGGATCTATAACTCTAAATTATATTATGCATCATTATTTCATGCAGAGGTTCACCAAGTGATCAAAACCTTAGGGAAGTGATGGAGAGGCCTGATTCAAGACATTAACCAATCAATGTATCCACATGCTAGCTTCAATCAAATGTCATTAAACACTCTAAACATGACTTGCATAAAAAGATAAACTAGTAGCTAGGTGAGATCAGGACTTAAAAAGGGAGATATTTTTACCACATATACAAATCAAATTGACATGAACACACTATACCATAAAAATTAAATATGAAAATAATCTTATATTCATCTCAAGATATTACAATGCTAAATCTTGGCAAAGTCTAGTCATGCCCAAGAGAGGGATCCATTTCAAGGCTTAGAAGCCTTTATATATAGTATAATGGGAATGAGAGAGATGGGGAACATGCATGGGAGAATGGAGAAGGGGCCATTAATGATTAATAAATGTGGTGGTATTTCATTTATTGCTTTTTGTAAACATGATTTCTTCAAGTTTTCTCATTGGTCGAGAAACCCACTAGAAGACAAGGTTTTGTTTTGCATGATGAGTCATGATTAAGTCTATTAGAGAAAAGATATTTATGGTTCCAAATAGAATCAATTATCTAACGACTTATCCAACCACCATCTCTCTCTTTTTTGGTCTTCCATGCCATCTCCACTTGTTTCATGCTATAAGGACAAAGTCCTCATACCCTTGGGCATGATAGGACCATCACCATGTCTTCTTTCAGCAGATGTTTGTTAAAGCTATGACTATATCAAAAGATGAGACACTCTTTCATTAATCACATATCTACCCCATTTAAATATCTAAGCACATTTCTCTTTTATATATTGAAAACAAATATCCTTTATTAGTTTTCCTATAGCTATTATATCAATGTAGACCTATAGATCACATAGATTCCTTCTTGATCTCTATGTTAGGTCTAAAATAGACCTATCGTACCTCTAGACCCTATGGAAGCCAAGAATTAATTGTATGCATGGATCTTTATTTAAAGAGAAAATATTACAATTTTGAAACAATACTACAATCCCAAAGGATGGATCCTGTATGTTCTAAATCTTTGAACCATGGGTTCATGGCATCAAAACCTTTTTATTGACAACCCATGACTATATAACTATTTCTACTCAATGGCATTTTAATGAAATCTAATGGTGGCATCTTACCTTTAAAATATTTCCTTGATTCAATTTGAAACTATATTTCAAACTTTTTTACAATCCTTTAGCTTTTGAATTTTAATTTTGACCATTGATTAGCCTGATTGTGCATCATTGGATCTAGATTCTCCACTTGCACATGCACCATTAATCTACTCTATACAAGTGAACACAAGTTATAGATCTTATATTAGTTAAATGTGGTTGATACACTTTTCACCCATGTATTTATCATTAAGATCCACTAACTTATTGACTCATCACTCACCGTTGATCTTCTTTGTATGATTGCACATGCATCATTGATCTCCCTGGACCCACTAACCTTGTCAGTTACCACACACCATTAGGTATGTATCAAGACACCTAAGATCTTACCACTTTTTAACTTCTTATTTACACTAACCTTTTGACTTTATTCTCACCATCAAGTTCTTTTTCATGATCAAATATGCACTACTAGATCTTTGGGACCCATTGACACTGTCAGTCGATACATGTCATTTGATCTTTGGTATGATTGAATGCCACCCACTAATCTTAGAGTATTTTAAGTCAAATGAATACTTAATTAATCTTAAAATTAATGTCTATATATATTTTTAAGTATTTTTAAATCAAATGATTAATTATTGTAGATTGAACTTGACATCCCTGTGAATGTCTCATTTTACAATTCTAACTTTAAATCCTTACATCTTGAGATAACAAGCTCATTAAGACATGAAATTTGCAAAGAATGTTCAAGGAATTAATAAATTCACATAAATGTAATATTTTATCCTAAGAGGATTTCTAAGTGAAATTATTAAATGCACAATCAATTTGGTTTATTCATTTCTACATGATGTGCTTGTGACAGTCTAGTCCTTCAAAGCTTATACAAGTCATTTGATCATTCACTTAAAAAATAACTTTACTCATTTGTTCAATCCTAGGTTATATGTTGGTCTATGGGCCAAAATTGACCAACATATTTGAAGACTCATAGGGAAGCATGCTTGTTATGCTTGAGAACCTAAACCATTTATCTTGACTAGTCCATTAGGCATGGAGTCTTCTCTCTGGTTCAGTAATTTGATCTAAATCTAAAACTAGATGCCAACCCTTAGATAACTCCTCTTGAAAAAAAAAAGGACCAAAATAACAAAATAAAAAAAAGTGCCCAAGGAACTTATTGAAGGGAAACTAACCTAAATAAAATAAGGACCACTAACCTAAGGAAATAAGAAAAATAAGACAAATAGGAAGAAAACTACTGCTTATGTTAATCACTTATTGAAATAAAAGAAACCTAAAACAAGATTTCCTCTAGGGTCAAATGGGAAGTTATTTGATGCACCATGGAGCTTTGAAATGTATTTGCTATCTTTTGATATCTCTCTTCTAGCTAAGATCAATTAGATTCTCATGCCTTCTTGATGATGTAGTTGGGCCTCCTATCTCCATTCTCAAGTACATGGATTGAAGATATGTATCTAAGACTCAATCATACTCCTCCCAAATTTATGGACTTTACAATAACAAATTCATTTCTTCCTTATTCATGAACTATTGATCATGAACATATAAACTAGCTTGATCTATCGCCCTTGTCATATCTTTAAGGTTGAACTTTAAGGGATATGGATCTAACCTTGGGACATTTTAAGGCCACTTGAGCTCATTATCAGCTTCCAAAAGTAGAGATATATCTGAATTTGAAGAGAAAAGTTGGTAACCATGCTTGAAAAGTTAAAATATGTCATCTCTTAAGAGAAAAACCACCTCTTTCTTGATGATATCAATCATCTTATCCTATAATGGACCATATTCAAGTAAAGAATAACCTGAATGAAAGATATCAAACAAATCTAAAGATTTGTTCTCATGAAGCTATAGTTTAAATGGGGTTTCCTCAAGTTGAATGTTAGAATCAAGCATATCAATTCCTTGACCATGATCATGAGGCTGAAATTCTTATTTTGATATCTCAAATTGGTCAATCAAAATTTATTAATCTTCAACATCAAATTAATGACTAAGCATGCTCTCAATTTTAGCTGATTCTTCATTGTTATTAGCTAATTGGCACTTGTGTTCTATTCATTTTGTAAGCTCATGTCCTTCATGATGAATGGTAGATTTAGAGTCATCAATGAACTCATGAGAAACACCCTCAACTTATACATTTAGAGTGTATTCCTCTTAAACACTAGCAACCTCATCTTCATGTACTTGTTCTTGTACTTGCATCTCAACCTCCACCTCAAATTTATCTTACACCTATTCTATCTTTGCATTTATATGGAAGACTAAAACATGTTTGTCTTTTCCAAGAGGTGTCCCAATATTTATCTCTTCTTCCTAGTCACTCAATTCACCTTCATATTATGTTTCCTTAGTTGTATCTTCTTGATTTGCCTCACAAAGGAGAGGCTCTTTCTCAAAGAGTGGCACAATAGACCCTTGAAAATGTTTAGTAAGAAGAGAAAAGTCTAAATAAGTTACCATAGATGCCTAATTTTGCTTATAAGGTTGTTATTATTAGATCACCTTCACCTCCTCTCTCTATTTCTTTGATTTTTTAATGGATCTCCATGAAGGAAGGCTCTGGGATTTTGGTGGGAAAGGAGTGGAAGCTAAATGATCTCCTACTTGATTTTGGCTTCAACATCTTGGCATATGCTTGATTGTTCTTCTTTATTTCTTTATTATTGAATCTGATTCTAATTAATAAACTTAGGTTTAGAAACCTCTACTTCTACACTTATTATTGCTATGGGTGGGAAAGAAGAAACTTGCTACTATGTTACCTTTGTAATTGCTATTGAATATTGAAGATATTGATTTGTAATCTCAACCTTTTTTCTAGATTAGACTCAAAATCATGGACCAATTGGTTAGAGATGTCTCCTTGAAAAATTAAATATAAATCCTCCTATATGATCTACTGAGAAACATGGAGATTATTCTCCTCAACACATACTTGTTCATCCTTTTGAGGCCTTTCTTGGATAGACTTCTAGGTAGGAAAGCTAGACAAGGCTTCGTTTATCTCCTGAGGCTATGATAAACATTAGTTTGTTTATCATAAAGGGAAAAGGGAAGTTCTATGGGAACATGTTGTTGATTATGACAAACATGGGGTTTTTCATAAACCACTAACCTCTCTTCAATGCCTACTATTAAACCTCTAATGTCTAGAATATCAGCACTAAACTTTGAATGACCTTGCCTTAAGAAAGCTGAACATACCACTTTATCCTACAACAAATTATCTCTCATGATTTAAATTTCATGTTTGGAGATATCCACTCTATATCTCTTCTTAGTGTCTATTCTTATCATCTCTTTCTCATATCCAAATAGATTTTTGTTGAAGCTTGAGATGGATTGATTTTGGGATTGAATGGACTGATTAGGAGGATAACAAGATTCATGAGGGATGTTATAAGATTAGTATGGGTCACCATACTATTGGTAAGGCTTTGTACATGGTTGGTAATGCTCAAAATAAGGATGATAGAGATCATATTAAGTATGATATGGGTCATGAGGAAGGTAAGATCCATGGCCTTGATAATAACGATCATGAGAAGCTTGATAAGGCTCATCATATCTTTGATAGAACTCTTGGTAAAGCTGATCAAGCTCATATAGATCATGAGGATCATGTTGGAACTACTAATAAGGATGTAAATGATAGGGGTATTCACCATAGTTATTCATATCAGCCTCATATGTAAAATGAGATACAATAATTGATTAAAATTTTTAATGAGACATACCTGGGCTACTTACAACCAAAATCTTTGATTCAGAGTTGTCATTGTTGTTAACTTGCTTGCTTCCAACAGTTGATTAGACAAAAGGCACACCAACAATCTTTCCATTATTTTTAATATTGATCCCATTGGGTGTGATAGAATAAGTGTCAATATCTTAAATGCTTAAACATAGATATAATAGTGTATGATAACTGACAACATCAATAGGTGTAGATAGATCAATGGTTTGTGTGCAATCATACAAAGAAGATCAATGGTGAGTGAAGGGTAAAATATTTAGTAGATATCATATTCAAATGAGAAGATACCAAGTGTCTTAACTATTTTCAACTAATAGAATATCTATGACTCATGTTTATTTGTACAAAATAGTTCAACATTGTGGTGTAAGTTAAGAATCTAGATCCAATGGTGCATGAGTAGGTTGATCAACAACCAAAATTAAAAGTTGAAATCTAAGGGACTATAATATAGGTTAAATATAACCCAAGGTCAAACTAGGGCATAAGGTCACCATTAGAGTATAGTTGATCATTCTTAAGCATAAGATACAATCATATCGTTAGGATTGTCAATGTTGAATTTATATCACCATTAAAGTTTGGTCTCAACCTCTGGTTCAAAGAGTTTGAACTTATATATCACATAGTTTTGGGTTGTATAATTGTTCCATGATTATGATAATTTATCTTTAAATAAGATATGTGAAAATGATGAGTTTCCAGCTTCTTTAATGTCCAACGGTAGGATAGGTCTATTGTATACCTAACATAAAGATCAAAAAGGAAGCTATGTGATCTATAGGTCTATATTGATATGATAGCTATAGGAAAATCAATAAAGGATATTGGTTTTCAATATATAGAAGAGATCTATGCTCAAATATTAAAATGGAGCATATATGTGATTAATGAAAGAGTGTCTCATCTTTTGATACAGTTAGTTATTTGATAAATAGCCACTAAAAGTAGACATGGTTATGGTCCTGTCAGGCTCAAAGGTATGAGAACTTTTTCTTTATAACATTAATCAAGTCGAGATGGAATGGAAGAACAAAAAAAGAGATGGTGTTTGGATAATTAGTTAGAGCATTGATTCTATTCATAACCATAAAGATATTTACTCCAATAGACTTAGTCATGACTCATCATGCAAAACAAACCCTTGTCTTTTAGTGGGTCTCTAAGCCAATGAGAAATCTTGAAGAAAGCATACATAAAAAAGTAAATTAATGAAATACCACCACATTTATTGATCATTAATGACCCCTTCTCCATTCTCCCATGCATGTTCCCCATCTCTCTTATTCCCATTTTTCTATATATAGGATTCTAAGCCTTGAAATGGATCCCTCTCTTGGGCATGACTAGACTTGGCCAAAATTGAGCTTTGTAACCTCTTGAGATGAATAGAGGACTATTTTTAGATTTAATTTTTATGGTATAGTGTGTTCATGTCAATTTTATTTGCATATATGTTATAAATATCTCTTTTGTCAAGTCATGATCTCATCTAGATACTAGTTTATCTCGTTATGTAGGTCATGTTTAGTTTTTAATACCATTTGATTAAAGCTAGCATGTGGATACATTGACTGATCAGTGTCTTGAATTAGTCCTCTCCATCACTTCCTTAATGTTTTGATCACTTGGTGAACCTCTTCATGAAATACTAATACATAATAGACTTTGGAGTTGTAGATCCAGTCATTTATTCTATCTCATTAGTGTTTTAAGTTCAAGTAGAGTGGATAAACACCAATTTTGGTGTCGTTGTCCCCCAAAAATATCACTCATTTTTGGAACAACATTTGAACTATTTTGGTCTTCCAGACCAAAATTGTCTCTTCCCTTTCCAAAATTTGTCCTAGGCATTCAAATTCCTCATTTTTAAAGCTTCTCAGAAATCTACGAACTCTGTAGGCTTAAATCTATGAACTCTACCGGCTTGAATCTAAAGAGTCAACAAGAAGAAAGAATCTACAGACTCAGTAGGAAGAGAAAATCTATAAACTCTATAGGCCAAGTTCAATGGGCTTTATAGGTTCATTTCTATAGGTTTAAAAGCTTTTGTAGGTGGGTTCAACCAAAAGAATCAGTTTCTAACACTTGGTCATTTTCGAAATTGGTTCAATGCCTTGGTTCAATCAAAAATGTCTATCGGCAAGCATTCAAGCAAAAGAGGCTTAAACCATTAAACTAATTTGGTTTAAAGGTTTAATGAGTTTAAGGTTCAATAGGTTCAATGCTTTTAGTTTAATTAGTTCGTCCACTTTGTTTCAATGTTTTGGTTCATCCTTTGGTTCAATCAAACAGTTCATCAATTGGTTCAAGGTTTTGTTTGAACCATTAAACCAAAACTTGGTTCAATAGTTGGTTCAATGAATTAGTTCATCCACTTGGTTCAAAGGCTTGGTTCATTCAATTGAACCATCAGCTTGAACCATTTTGGTTCAAAGCTTGGTTCATCAGCTTGGTTTAACCAAGCGGTTCATTGCCATGGTTCAACGAAGTGGTTCAATAGAGCAGTTCACTGTGACGATTCAAAGGAGCAATTTAAATGTAAAATTTCAAGAGAGCTTCCCAAAATACAAGTGCCCTTATGGAAGGAATTTGGTTGACAAAAATACCCTTCAGAAGGGTCATTTTCAAAGAAGGCCGCAAAGGTAAATTCTTTTGGATTTTTATGTAAGGCATTTGAAAAAGTATAAGGCACAATTCCTTCGGACTTTCTGTCCAAAGGAATTCCTTCAAACAAAATTCCTGAAAGAATTTAGAGAAGCTGTAGGCAGAAAGCCTGAAGAAATAACCAAGGCAAAAGTGATAGGAACATTTTTCGCAGACTTTTTGTCTGCAAGAAATTTTTGTGGACTTTTTGTCTGCGAGAATTTGTCTAGGGAAAATGCCTACAAGAAACCTGTGAAAGGTTGCCAAAGGACCCCAAAGGGCAGGTGCCCTTGTGGGTGACTATCGACTACCGAATAGAAGGACACTTCCCTGAAGCTAAAGGGTCACCTTCCCTTCGGGAAGATGTAAAACAAGAAGCCTGCAGGCCATTCAAAGACCACTCGAAGGGCAGATACCTTGCAAGGAGCTCTTCTCAACCCAAAGTAGATCATTTATTAAGGCCTGAAAGGGTAGTTTCTTTCAAGGAAAGTGCCAAATAGAAAAGCTAAAGAAGGACCAAGGGGTGATGCACCTAAAGACGTCAAATTCAACACAGTGAACATGCCATTGAAAACATAGTGATGAGTGTGCAAACATCAATTTTAAAGCTCATAAAATAGTCATTGATCCTTTGAATCTATAGACTCAAATGCATTCATATACTTTAATGTCAAGACCAATAGAAATTGAGGAAGGAATAAAATAGAAAATTGAATCCAAGACCTGATTTAATTAACCAAAAAAGGAGGAATGATGAAGATAGGATCAGATCGCCAGGTGGACATTGAAAGTTGCAAACTTTCAATAACATGACTTGTTTCTCTGCATTGATAAAATAAAATGGGTAAATTCCCCTAAGTTATAGACTATCTTCTTAATAGATTCCAATGCAACATGATGTGTTACTATTCCCGAGTCCTTCTTGAAGAGGCTATATAAGGGACTCTCTTCTATTGTAAATAGATCTCTTTTTTGACAATCAAAATGAAACTCTGCCCAAATTGAAAGGCACTTCTGAGACTTTGAGCTTAGTTTGTTAATCATATTTTGTTATTGGAATAAGAAAGCAAGTGATTTTTTAGACTTTGTGCTATGATATCTTTGTTGTTGGGGAAATTGTTCTTATGTATTTTTCCTTTATATATCTTCTATTCCTTTAATTCAACAAGCAGAATTAGTGACAATAGTCAGGAAGGTGTCTTGAAGAGTCAAGTGTGGAGAGACTTTGTGCCCCCATAATTTCCTTTAGTGTGTTTTATTTTCATTTCTATGTAAAGGACCTTGGGATGACTTTGTGCCCTCATTGTTCTTCATATCTTACTCTTGAGCAATTCAGGTGAAGACTTTATGTTGTATATCAATTTGCTGGTTATTACATCCTTTGCTACATTTTGTTGTTACTACCAGGAGTATTCTTGTGGTTTGCTAAATAGTAATTTTGAAAGAAGAGAAGTGTTGTCTGTCATTTCCCTTGAATTTTTCCTTTGATTTACACACATCATCTCTGAAAAAAGAGAGATGGATGGTTTGTCCTACCCTTGAGTATTATTTTCTATTTATATATATAGCCTACCTATAGGGAACCTCCCCTTGATGAGAGGAGAGATTAGTCCCCTTTTGATATGGTAAAACTAGACATTTGGATGACTAATCTTCCTACTTTGGTTGATCAGACCTATTTTGTTTATCAGTACGTTGATTGAAAAAATATTCAACCAATAGTTTTTGGTGACTCTGTTGGGGATATAATATCCATTATCCATTCATAATCTATCCATTCACCTCCACACTAACCGAGAAAGAATGCATAGTTTAAAGCCTCAACCTTTAACTAAAGCAAGGTCAATTATTTTCCATTTTTGTTTCACAATTTGGTAGATTTAAGATATACATGAAGCTAAAGGGCTAAAGGGATTGTTGACCCTATATTCAAGTTGGTATAGCAAAGTGATTTTGATCTGTTTCCTTGACCATCTCATCTCCAAAAAACCAAGAGATTTCCTCCTACTAAAGTCAGATCTCCATTGCTAGATGAAGTATCTACTTCTACTATTAATAAAGCTTTGCCTATAGTTACCCCTTTGAGATTTGTTATCCCTCCTTTTCATAATCCTATAATGGCAGTTCAAGGCCCCTAGGGTAATGTTTTTGGTCCTTTCAATCTTACTCCACCTTTACATGAGCTTCCATGCAGTTCAAGGAAGAATTTCCCCAAATTCTATGGTGATGGAAAAGTTCATCCTGATGAACACATTGTAGCCTTCAACATAGCTTGCAGAGTAATCAGAATAGAATTTGAAGATTTAGCAGTCAAGATTTTTATGGAGACACTACAAGGTGTTATTTTAGATTGGTTTTATCATCTACAGGCTCAGTCAATGACTAATTAGAATACTCTCAAAGATAAGTTTAAAGCCAAAATCAAACCTGTAAAAGATGCACATGCACTTCTAGCTCAACTTACATAGATGAAGAAAGAGCCTCATGAACCAATGAGGGACTTCATAGCCAAATTTGACAAATTGAGAAATAGAATCCCTATAATTGCTCGACCTATAGCTAAGAATCTCAAATGCTTTTTCATTAATTCTCAGCTACCTGAAGTAATTTTTCTCTTGAGATGTGCTGGTCAAATAGATCTTACTACAGCTTAACTTTTGGCCACTGAGGTAGAAGATGATCTCATCTTAGTAGGGAAGATAAGAAGAGATCTAAATAGAAATAGAGCTTCATCATCTTTTGAATATGCATCTATAGGCACCACAGATCCAATGGTGTAGAAATTGGCAAATGAGTTGCTTGCTCTCAAAAAGAAAATGGCACAAGGAATGTCTTTTGCTCCTTCATATAGATATATGCCAAGAAGGACATTCCCAACTCAGTCATATCAGGGCAATGCTACCAAGAATCAAGGGCAATAAAATCACCTTCCTCCCCCATAAGGGAAACTTGCCCTAGAAGCTCCTCCAACCAATTTAGCAATGGGATATCTTAAAGAAAAATCAGAGTTCTCTTTCCAGCCTGAATTGAATCAAGAAAATGACATTGATCTCCTTGAAGACAATCAAGAAGAATCAGTTGGTGACTCCCACATTGGTTTCCTAAACTACTAGGATGAACCTAAAAGTAAAGGAGAAGCTTTTGATGGATCATATATAGTGTTTACCAAATCCAAGAACCAATCAGTCCAGCAAGCTGATAAAGGGAAGATAGAGGAGCAACCTTAACTAGTAGTTATGATTGCTAAGCATGGAATCCCTCTTATTTTTTAGTCAAAGGATCTGGTGATCACCCAAAATGTAAGTACATTAATTTTGCCTTCACCTTCTACTTTAATTTTGCAAACCAACCCTCCTCCCATCCCTCCTAAAACTCAAAAATTTGAATTAACTTTCTTTGTACCTATCTCTATTTAGCCATTTGACATAATTGATCATGTCAAAAAAAAAATAATACAAATGCCTGAATTTGAATACTTACAGTCTAATCCTGATCAATTGGATAAGTTGGGCCAATGTGTCAATAACCAAACCATTTCTACAAGACAAGAGGTTAAGAAAATAACTCTTGATTCCCCAAAGAACATGCCCATTCCAAATAATCTTGTCATTACTCCTCCAGCTACCCCTGGGAAAATAGAACCTTTCTATGTTTCCCTGTTAATAAATGGTTATCAACTCAACAATTGCAACATTGATTATGGGGTATCTGACAATGTCATGCCTACTAAATTAGCTAAGTCTCTAGGTCTCACACTGACCAAGACATTTGGGAGATGTTTCTCCATGGAAAACAAGTAAGTACCATTGCTGGGGCAAATCAAAGATTCCTAATTTGCATTTGCAGCCTTTCTAGACAAGAGAATCAAGATGACTATCTTGGTGGCTGACATCCCAGCATCTTATGGAATTTTTCTTGGATGAAATTTTTTTAAGGATGTGGGAGGAGAATTAAGCATGGACCAGTCTAAAGCAAGGATCCCTGTCCAAGGCATAATGAAGAGATTGCTCCCTAAAAAGGAGGCAAAATACATGGTCTCCCAAACATC
The DNA here is from genome assembly GCA_037957365.1 of Torreya grandis. Taxonomy (NCBI): domain Eukaryota; kingdom Viridiplantae; phylum Streptophyta; class Pinopsida; order Cupressales; family Taxaceae; genus Torreya; species Torreya grandis. Next base: position 3,326,274 of record JARHVA010000312.1, on the reverse strand, counting down.
AGCCCCTGCAACACAAATTCTATTTGAATCTTCAGGTAGGGGTAATTATTTCTTTACCATAGAGGATGTTCATGTTTCTATAGATGAAAGTCCTATAGCTGACAATCCAGGAATTGATCCAAACAAGACTTCAGGAGAATTAGTAGGATGCAATACAAGTAAGGAAGGATCTTCCATCTCTAATAAAGAGAAATCTGATAGGAGATCAACTTTTGATGATGCTTCAATCTTGAAATCCAATGGTAGAAATTTTACACAAATGATGGAGTTGGGATTGTGTTGATATATCCTTAAGGAGATATTCTTCCTTCATGCAATTTGCAAGTTAGCAACACCAACAACATAGCTAGATGTGAATCTCTGTTACTCAGATTGAAGAGTGTTCAAGATGAAGAAATCAAACTCCTTCACATCAAAGGAGATGTTAAGCTAATAATTTTTCATAATTTTGATGTAGACAATCCAATCATATGCTGGACTAAACCAGAAGAATGATCAATTATGGTAATGGACCATGCTGCTGCAAATCAAAATCAGGTAAAGGAATCCTTCACCAAGAGAGCAAGGAGTTATGGTTTCCAATTTGAAGACCACCTCCTGCCATGGGATAAGAAGAATAAAAAGCCAAGGGGAAGATGCAAAAAACTGGTTTCTTAGTGGAGAACTCCATTTTCCTGTCACCATTTCTGGGGGCAAAATGTCTTCTTGCTAGTTTATCATAATAGAGCACTATTTTCACTGTCTCTCAAGAAGCAGCATCTGAAATACTTAAATTCTTGAAGTATCAGATCATTCCATCTGTATATATGTATATTTATATAGTTTTAAATTTTTATTTTATTTTTTTGTTTCCATTTTTTATGCCTTTCATTTCTGGGTAGCATGACTCTGTAACCCAATGGTACACATGAAGACACTGGAGATTCTAGATTCTACTCCTTTCAATTCTTTTTGCAATTGATAAAAGTTCCCTAACTGGAGCCAACTATTGTCCCCCAAAAATATCACTCATTTTTGGGACAACATTTAAACTATTTTGGTCTTCCAAACCAAAATTGTCTCTTCCCTTTCCAAAATTTGTCCTGGGCATTCAAATTCCTCATTTCTCAAGCTTCTCAAAAATCTACAGACTCTATAGGCTTAAATCTATGGACTCTGTAGGCTTGAATCTAAAGACTCAGTAGGAAGAGAGAATCTATGGACTCAGTAGGAAGAGAAAATCTATGAACTCTACAAGCCAATTTTAATGGGCTTTATAGGTTCATTTCTATAGGTTCAAAGGGTTCTGCAAGTGAGTTCAACCAAAATAATTAGTTTCTAACACTTGGTCATTTTTACAATTGGTTCAGTGCCTTGGTTCAATAAAAAATATCTATCAGAAAGCATTCAAGTAAAAGAGGCTTGAACCATTTAATAGTTGAACCACTTTGGTTCAAAGGTTCAGTGAGTTCAAGGTTCAATAGGTTCAACACTTTCAGTTTAATCAGTTCAACGCTTTCGATTCAATCAATTCATTTGCTTTGTTTCAATGTTTTGGTTCATCCTTTGGTTCAATCAAATGGTTCGTCAATCAGTTTAAGGCTTTGTTTGAACTGTTGAACCAAAACTTGGTTCAATGGTTGGCTCAAACAAATGGTTTAATGACTTAATTCATCTACTTGGTTCAAAGGCTTGGTTCATTCAATTGAACTATCAGCTTGAACCATTTTGGTTCAAAGCTTGGTTCATCGGCTTGGTTCATCATTTGGTTCAACCAAGCAGTTCATTGCCATGGTTCAACGAAGTGGTTCAATGGAGCGGTTCACTATGACAGTTCAAAGGAGTGGTTTAAATGTAAAATTTTAAGAGATCTTCCCAAAAGACAAGTGCCCTTGTGGAGGGCACTTGGTTGACAAAAATACTCTTCAGGGTCATTTTCAAAGAAGGTTGCAAAGGTAAATTCTTTTGGATTTTTGTTTAAGGCATTTGAAAAAGTCTAAGGCACAATTCCTTTGGACTTTTTGTTTGAAGGAATTCCTTTAGACAAAAAGCCTAAAAGAATTTAGAGAAGTTATAGGTAGAAAGCCTTCAAAAATAACCAAGGCAAAAGTGATAGGAACATTTTCCATGGACTTTTTGTCCATGGGAAATTTCCATAGACTTTTTGTCTGTGGGAATTTGTCTAGGGAAATGATTGTAGGAAACCTGCGAAAGGCCACTGAAGGACCCCAAAGGGCAGGTGTCCCTATGGGGGACTCCCAGCTACTGAATAGAAGGACACTTCCCTAAAGCTGAAAGGTCACCTTCCCTTCGAGAAGATGTAAAATAAGAAGCCTGAAGGCCATTTAAAGACCACCTGAAGGGCAGTTACCTTGCAGGGAGCTCTTCTCGACCCAAAGCAGATCATTTCTTAAGGCCCAAAAGGGCAATTTCTTTCTATGAAAGTGCCAAATAGAAAAGCTAAATAAGGACCAAGGGGTGATGTGCCTAAAGATGTCAAATTCAATACAGTGAACTAGCCATTGAAAACATAGTGACGGGTGCGCGAACGTCAATTTTAAAGCTCATAAAATATCCATTGATCCTTTGAATCTATAGACCTAAATGCATTCACAGACTTCAAGGCCAAAACCAATAGAAAGTGAGGAAGGAATAGAACAACAAATTGAATCTAGGACCTGATTTAATTAACCAAAAAAGGAGGAATGATGAAGGTAGGATCAGATCGCCAGGTGGACATTGAAAGTTGCAAACTTTCAATAGTGTGACTTGTTTCTCTACATTAATAAAATCAAATGGGTAAATGCCTCTAAGTTCCAACCTATCTTATTAATAGATTCCAATGCAACATGATGTGTTATTGTTCTCGAGTCCTTCTTGAAGAGCTATATAAGGGACTCTCTTCTATTGTAAATAGATCTCTTTTTTGACAATCAGAATGAAACTCTACCCAAATTGAAAGGCACTTTTGAGAATTTGAGCTCAATTTTTTAATCATATTTTGTTATTGGAATAAGAAATAAAGTGATTTTTTAGACTTTGTGTTATGATATCTTTGTTGTTGGGGAAACTATTATTATGTCTTTTTCCTTAAAATATATCTTTTGTTCCTTTAATTTAACAAGCAAAATTAGTGACAGTAGTCAGGAAGGTGTCCTGAAGAGTCAAGTGTGGAGAGACTTTGTGCCCCCATAATTGCCTTTAGTGTGTTTTCTTTTCATTTCTATGTAAAGGACCTTGGGATGACTTTGTGCCCTCATTGTCCTTTATATCTTACTCTTGAGCAATTTAGGTGAAGACTTTGTGTTGCATCTCAATTTGTTGGTTATTACATTCTTTGCTACATTTTGTTGTTACTATCAGGAGTATTCTTGTGGTTTGTTGAATAGTACTTCTAAAAGAAGAGGAGTGTTGTCTATCATTTCCCTTGAGTTTTTCCTTTGATTTCCACACATCATCTCTGAAGAAAGAGAGATGGATGGTTTGTCCTACCCTTGAGTATTATTTTCTATTTATATATATATCCTACCTATAGGGAACCTCCCCTTGATGAGAGGAGAGATCAGTCCCCTTCTGATGTGGTAAAACTAGACATTTGGATGACTAATCTTCCTACTTTGGCTGATCAGACCTATTTTTTTTATCAGTACACTAATCAACAAAATATTCAACCAATAGGTGTATCACCAAAAATATCTTAGATTTCCTTCCAATTATATTTCTCTCCCTTTTCCACCAGTAATCAGTAGGTTTTAGTGGCAATGAGCTAAGTGATGCATTAGAGGAGCTATCCTCATTAAAATTCTTAGAGGTTTGACCTAAGATTAGGTGACCCACAACCTAGGGCCATTCCCATGTTGGAATAGATTTGGTTAGATGGCCTAAACAATCCTTTGCTCAGCTAGGGTGAAATCCATCTATCCTAGAATGCTTGATGGGATCAAGATCCAAAAGAATAGAAAGATTTTTGGTGTGTATTTTCTTTAATCAACTTTTAGAAGCAAGCAAGATAACACCAATGGTGACTATAAATCAAAGCTTCTGCTTGTAAGCAGCCCAAATATGTCTCATTGAAAAATTTAATCAATTTTTTTATCTCATTTGAAGTATGAGGTTGATGTGAAAAACTATGGTGAATACTCCTATCATTCACCTCCTTATCATTAGTTCTAACATGATCCTCATGATCCATATGAGCTTGATCAGCCTTACCAAGAGTTCTATCAAAGTTATGATGAGACTTATCAAGATTCTCATGATCATTATTATCAAGGGCATGGATATTACCTTCCTTATGACCCATATTATACCTACCATGATATCTATTAGCCTTATTATGAGCATCACCAACCATGTATAGAGCCTTACCAATAGTCTGGTGACCCATACCAATCCTATAACATACCTCATGAATCTTTTTATCCTCCTAATTAGCCCATTCAAGCCCCAAATCAATCCATCTCAAGCTTCAAGAAAACTCTATTTGGATATGAGAAAGAGATGATAATCATAGAAACTAGGAAGAGCTATAGAGAGGAGATCTCTAGGCATGAGAGCTAATTTATAGTAGGCTCAACAAGTTATGTTCAGCTTTCATAAGGCAAGGTCATTCAAAATTTAGTGCTTATATCATAGACATTGGATGTCTAATAGTAGGTATTAAAGAGAGGTTAGTGGTTTATACTAAACCCTAGGGTTATCATAATCAATAACATGTTCCTACAGAGCTTCCCTTTTCCATTTATGATCAGCAAACCAATATTTATCATAGCCCTCAGGAGACAAACCAAGCCTTGTCTAGTTTTCCTACTTGGAAGTCTATAAAAGAAAGGGATCAGAAGATAGAATGAGTATGTGTTGAGGAGACTAATCTCCATGTTTCTTAGCAGATCATATAGGAGGCTTCATCTTTAGTTTTATAGGGAGACATCTCTAACTAGTTGGTCCATGATTTTAAGGCTAATCTAGACAAATGGATTGAGATTTCAAATAAGTATCATCAACATTCAATAGCAGCTATAAATGAAACACAACAACAAGTTTATTCTTTCCCCCCATAATAAGAACATGTGCAAAACTAGATATTTCTAAACCTAAGTTTATGACTTGGAATTAAATTCAACAATCAAGAAAGAAAGAAGAATAATAGGCATACACCAAGATGTTAAAGTCAAGATCAAGCAGGAGATGATTTAGACTCCACTCCTTTTCCACCAAATACCCATAGCATTTCTTTCATAGAGAGACATTCAAAAATCAAAGCAATAAAGAGAGGAGTTGAAGGTGATCCAAGAAAATCAGCCTCATGAGAAAAATTAGGCATTTATGGTAACTTCTTTAGACCTTTCTCATCTTAATGAACATTTTTAAGGATCTAATATGCCATTCTATGAGAAATTCCTCTTTTTTGTGAGGTAAATAAAGAGGATGCAAAGGAAACACAAAATGAAGGTGACTTGAGTGACCATGAAGAAGAGATCATGATTAGGACACCTCTTAGTAAAGACAATCATGTTTTAGTCTTCCATAAAAATACAAATATGGATCAAGCACAAAATAAATCTAAGGTGGAGGCTAAGATTCAATTACACAAAGAGGAGGTTGTTAATATTAAAGAAGAAAAAAATCTAATTATACAAGTTAAGGGTGATTCCCATGAGTTCTTTGATGACTCCAAAGCTTCCATTCATCATGAATGATAAAATATTACAAAATGAGTAGAACACAAGTGCCTATCAACTAATAAAAATGAAGAATGATATGAAAATAAGAGCATTCTCAACCATCATCTTGATGTTGAAGATGAAGCAATTTTGATTGACCAATCTAAGATATCAAGAGAAGACTTATAGTCTCATGATCACAATCAAGGGATTGATATGCTTGATTCTAACATTTAGCTTGAGGAAACCCCAATTGAAATATAGATTCATGAGAATAAATCTTTATATTTTTTTGATATCTTTCATTTAGGTTATTCTTTACTTGAATATGGTCCATTATAGGATAAAAGGAGTGTTATCATCAAGAAAGAAGCTATTATTTTCTCAGGAGATGACATTTTTAAACTTTTCAAACATGGTTACCAGCATTTGTCTTCAAATTTAGACATCTCTCTACTTTTAGAAGCTCATAATGAGCTCAAGTGGTCTCAAGAAGTCCCAAGATCAAATCCATCTCCCTTAAAGGTCAACCTTATAGATATGACAAGGGAGACATATCAAAATGGCCTATATGTTCATTATTATTAGTTCATGAATAAGGAATAATTGAATTTGTTCTTTCAAATTCCACAAATTTGGGAGGAGTATTATTGGGTCTTGGATCCATGTACCTAAAAATGAATATATGAGGCCCAGCTACATCATTAAGATGGCATGAGCATCTAATTACTCATAGCTATAGAAGAGAGTTATCAAGATATAGAAAATACATTTCAAGTCTCCATGGTGCATCAAATAACTTCCCATTTAACCCTTGAATAAATCTTGTTTAATGTTAGTTTTTATAGGTTTGTTTTTTTTCAATAATTGATTAGCACATGTAGTAATTTTCTTCCCTTTTGTCTTTTTTTCCTTGTTTCCCTAGGTTAGTAGTCCTTACTTTGTTTAGGTTTGTTTCCCTTCTATTTTATGTTTCCCTTAAATAAGTGCCTTGGTCACTTTGTTTTCTTTTTTGCTCCTTTTCATCCCTATTTATTTTAAGAGGAGTTATCCAAGGGTTGGCAGTCAAGTTGAGATTTAGATCAAACTATTGAACTAGAGAGAAGACTCTAGCAGGCATGCTTACCTATGAATCACCAAATATATTGGCTAATTTTAGCCCACATACCAAGATTTTTCCTAGGATTTAGAAAGTTCTTATTTGATTAAATGATCAAATGACTTGTACAAGCTTTGAAGGACTAGACCATCACAAGCACGTTACATAAAAATGAATAGACTAGATTGATTTTGCATTTAATAGGTTCACTTAAAAATCCTCTCAAACCAAAATATTACATAGACATGAAATTATTCATGCCTTAAACATTCTCTACAAATTTCATGTCTTGATGAGTTTTCTATCTCAAGATATAAATATTCAAAGTTAGACTTGTAGAATGATATGTTCATGGGGATGTCAAGTTTAAGCTATGACAATTAATGATTAGACTTAAAAATTCTTAAACATTTACATGGATGTCAAGTTTAAGATTTGTGAAGTATCTATTTGAGTTTAAATTCTCCAAGATCAATGTTCATCATTCAATCATAGCAAAGATCCAATGGTGTGTATAGATTTACTGTATCAATGGGTCTCAAAGATCTAATAGTGAATATTTGATAGTGCAAATAAAATCAATGGTGAGAATCAAGTCAAAAGGTTAGCATAAGTAATAATATAACAAGTGGTAATATCTCAAGTGTCCTATCAAAGATCTAATGGTGCATGGTGATTAACAAGGTCAGTGGGTCCAAGCAAATCAATGGTGTTCATGTAATCATACAAAGAAGATCAATGGTGAGTGATGAGTCAAAAAGTCAACTAATTTCAATGATAAATACATAAGTTATAAGTGTCTCAGATATTTTTAACTAATAGAAGATATATGGATCACATTAATTCATATAGATCAGATCAATGGTGCATATGTAAGTGGAGAATATAGGTCCAATAGTGTGTGAGAAGGTTGATTAATAGTTAGAATTAAAAGTTGAAATCTAAAGGACTATAATAAAGGTCAAAATATAGTTTCAGGTTGAACCAAGGAAAGTTTTCAAAGGGTATATTCCACCATTGGATCTTGATTTAATGCCTTTAAGTAGACATAGTTATACAATCAAGGGTTGTTAACAATAAGGTTTTGATGCCATGAACCTCTGGTTTGAAGATTTGGAACATACAGGATCCATACTTTAGGATTGTAGTAATGTTTCATGACTATAATATTTTCTATTTAAAGAAGGATCCATGCATATAATGAATATTGAGCTTCCATAGGGTCCATAGGTAGGATAGGTCTATTTTAGACCTAATGTAGAGATCAAGAAGGAAGCTATGTGATCTATAGGTCTACATCGATATAATAGTTATAAGAAAACCAATAAAGGATATTGGTTTTTAATCTATAAAAGAGATATATGCTTAGATATTGAAATGGGGTAGATATGTGATTAATGAAAGAGTGTCTCATATTTTGATACAATAAGAGCTCTAATAAATAGCTACTAAAAGCAGATATGGTGATGGTCTTGCTAGGCCCAAGGTTATGAGGACTTTGCCCTTACAACATGAATCAAGTGGAGATGGCATGGAGGACCAAAACAAAGAGAGATGGTGGTTGGATAATTATTTGGAGTGGTGATTATGTTTATAACCATAAATTTCTTTTCTCCAATAGAATTAGTCATGACTCATCATGTAAAACAAATAATTGTCTTCTAGTGGGTCTCTCAACCAATGAGAAATCTTGAAGAAAGCATTAGTACAAAAAGTAATAAATGAACTACCACCACATTTATTGATCATTAATGACCCCTTCTCCATTCTCCCACACATATTTCCCATCTCTCTCATTCCCATTCAGCTATATATATATATATATATATATATAGGCTTCTAATCAATAAAATGGATCCCTCTCTTGGGTATGACTAGACTCTACCAAGATTGAGCTTTGTAACCTCTTCAGATGAATAGAGGATTGTTTTTAGATTTCATTATTATGGTATAGTATGTTCATGTTAGTTTGATTTGCATATGTGGTTGAAATCTCTCCCTTGTCATGTCCTAATCTCACCTAACTACTAGTTTATCTTGTTATGCAAGTCATGTTTAGTGTTTAATGTCATTTCATTAAAGCTAGCATGTGGATACATTGACTAGTTATTGTCCTGAATCAAGTCTCTCCATCACATCCCTCAGGTTTTGATCACTTGGTGAAACTTTTCATGAAATATTGATGCATAATAGGATTTATAATTATATAACTAGTCATTTTTTATATCTCATTAGTGTTTTAAGAAGTTCAAGTAGAGTGGATGAACATTAATTTAGGTTTATCACCAAAAGTAGCTTAGATTTCCATTTTAGTTATCTTTCTCTCCCTTTTCCACCAATAATCAGTAGGTTTTAGTGGAAATTAGATAAGTTATGCATCATAAGAGCTATCCTCATTAAAACTCCTAGGGGTATAACCCGAGATTAGGTGACCTATAGCATAGGGTCATTTCCATGTTGAACTAAATTTGGGTAAAGGGATTGAATAATCCCTTGCTCAATTAGGGTACAATCTAGACCTCCAACAAGAATATTAGTCCTATATTCACTAGAATGTGTGGTATATTTTTCTCTCCAACTTATATATGTACCTCTCTCCATTTATATTTCTAATATATTATATTGTGTGAATTATTGGAGCATTTGTGTCTTGGTGCAATTTGTTTCTCTATGATTTCATTCTTGCAAATGCATGTGTTTACTCTGTATTGTATTGAATAATATGTGTCTTACATTGAATATTGAATTGTTACATTCATTTGGATAAGTGTTCTTACATCTCATATTGATATGATATAATAGTAGATCTAGATCTAAGGATTGCCTAGTTTTTTATTCAAGTTTTCATTTCAAATCTTGGGTTTATTTGATTTCAATCTAGATCTCTCCATTTTAGCATTTGCATTCTATTATATTAATTATATATGAATATTTATTTTAGAGCTAAGGTTTTCAATTCATTATTAATTATCCTATTGTGATATTCTAGCCTCCAAGTGTATTGGTATTTGCATCAACATGTGAGGATTTGAATTCTTGTCTAGAGGCATTTTTTTAAATCTGTAGAATTTAGGTCGTATTGGATCTTGGTATTGGAAGAAAATATCCTAAGTAATTGGTGTCATTGTTCTTATTATTTATACATTGACACATTCTTAAGGTTGTCTCAAATCTGTAAAAGCATACTGGAAGGAATTTTTCTCTCAAGAGAGGTGTTGAAGTCTTATTTTGTTACTACAAGTTGGTAGATCCGAGGTAGAGGTGTTGGACTAGAAGTTTGGCATCATACTCTTCACCTTGGAACTAAAACCTTTATTGTTACATTTCAATATACTATGTGACCTTAGCATTTTGTTTTCCAAAAAGCTTAGCTTACATTGAATTTTTTTGTTTACAATAGAGATCTCAGCATTTGGAAGGATTTATGTTATTGTTTTTTATCTTATTTTTGAAAAATGCCACTTTCTAACACCATTTCTATTATTTTTATTTTGCATACTTCCTTTTCACCTATGTGGAGATTCTCAAGTTTGCATTGAAGGAGTATTTGGTTTTATGAGATCTACATGGAGGTGAAGCGTTAATCTACAATTGCTCAAGAGCTATGAACTTGGAATTGGAAGGAGGCTTTGAAGTTGTCATTCTACTTATTTGATGTTATATTAGATAGGTCTTTATTTGACATTAAATCTTACCAACATTGGATCTGCTTCTTTATTATTGCATTGAAGATATAATTATTATGTTAACACATATTACAACTTGGCATTTTGATCCATGCAGGCCTGTGTAAAGGAATTCTTAACCTCCACATGCCCTTGATCTCTCTTGGAAGACCTACTGATGGTGTTTGATTTTCTTGATTTTATTAGATTTATTCTCCTTGGCATTGTTGTATAGCCTAATTTATTTTTGTCATAAAGTCAAAACCTAAAATTTCCCTAGAATAATTAATAAGAAAAGCATGTTTTTAATTTTATTTAAATAAATTTTTAATTTTTTAATTAAAACACCTTCTAAAGAGGCTTTTTTTAAAAAGAACATGTAGAGGTGATTGGGCCAAGTATTTTTTACTTTTAATGATGTGAGGAGATTTTCCATTATCTATCGGTTCTAATGAATGATTGGAAGTCATATTTTACCTCACCCAAGGGTACTTTTTTTAAGATTCAAATGCAAGTTTTTAGTCAATAGGCCTATTTACAAGAAATTGTATTATTAATATCTTGCAAATAGTAACTCCAAATTGAGTACCATCTTTTTAAAAAGGGCTTATTTTTTATTTCCCATGCATTAGGATAATTTTCCTTGTAAAATTTGCTATTTTACAAAGTGCCAAAATTTGGTGGGGCTACCTAACATAGTTTCAGGGTTCTTTGTTGTGGGACCTACATTATCTCTTGTACACATTCCATATTTTGTAATTATTACCTTTTCTCATTTAGTGACTACTTTCATAAATTTCTCTTGTATTCTTGGATGCATTTTCAGTAGAACCTGATGTCCATTTGAGCATGTATTTTCACTTTTTCACCAATTTTTCTCACTTGATTAGACTCATTTTTAGCATAGTCCAAAGTCTATATCTAGAGCATGAATTATTACTACCTAATGAGGAAGGTTGAGTCTACACCAATGGTCCTTATTGGGAAGGATAATTATGTTTTGTGGTGTTCTTACATGGACTACTTGCTCACACACAAGAATCATATCCCATTCTTATATGGAGAGATTCTTGCACCCAATAATCTTATTTGGTTTAATAAGTGGGTGAATACTTGTGATAAGGTTTATGCCACTTTGTTACTACATGTTTCCATGGATCTTCATTACCATGTGAAATATATAAAGTGTTCAGGCATTATTTGGATCATATTACAAAGTATTTTTGATGATCTTGTTGAGATTTATGTCACACCTCCTCCTCTGCTTCTTATTATCTCTTATGAGACTATTGTACTTTCTCATGATTTTATTTCTTGTGATGATACATCCATAGTCAATAGTTCTCTTCCTTCTATCAAGCCCCCACTATAGGACAAGATTCTACCATACCTTAGTTGTCTCATTATAGATTATTCATTCATTCCTATGTGTATTGTTGCTCTTTTAGATCCATCACAAACTTATATTTTAGAAGATTTTACTAATTTTAGTGAAAGTATACACATTAAGAGTATCGATGACTCATATGTTCTTATAAACATTCATCTTATAGATATGGGTACTTCATTTGTAGACCAATCTTCAATTTTGATGGTTGTTGAGATTTGCTCTCCTCTTCCCATGGACATTCTTTCATTAAACTTTTTATGTTTATCTTATTATTTGGTTGTTCTTTCTCCTTCATTATATGCTTCTTTATTACCATCTTCTACAATTTGACCTATGATACCTAATCAGACTTTAGCATGTTCAAACATTAGCAAGGAGACATTTGAGCATTTTCAAAGATATACATCTTGATTCCTACATGTATTACACTTGATTAGGAATTTAGTAGTTTGATAGCTCATGGTTTCTTTATTTCAAAAGGAAGAGACAAAATTTGTTGTAGACTGACCTATTATAGCATTCACCATGTGAAATTCTATGCATATATTCTCTCTCTTCTTTGTGGAGGTGCACATCCTTCAAATTTTATAATATATTAGGATCATTGCATTATACATGGGTACCTTATTATACCTTGTTACTGGGACCCATTTTTTGTATCATCACCTACCTAATTCACACTTATGGGGAGGGGTGTTGGTGTAGGCCTTTTTTCCACTGGGTTTTGCCTACATGGTTGTATTACCTTGCTTAGGGATCTAGAGAGCATTTGGTTACTTAGGAAGATTAGTCCCACATTCACTAGAATGTGTGGTATCTTTCTCTTTCCAACCTATATATACACCTCTCTCCCTTTATATTTCTAATGTAGTATATTGTGTGAATTATTGGAACATTTGTGTCTTGGTGTAATTTGTTTTTCTTTGATTTTATTATTACAAATGCATGTGTTTGATCTATATTATCTTGAAAAATATGTGTCTTACATTTTATGTTGAATCAGCATTCTTAGAGCTCATCCTCATAGCTTGGTCTTATGCACACATATATTTATTCCTTTTCACCTTAAAACCCTTGATCCACTCTCAAAATTTGATTCACCCATATAAATGGGTTGGATATGATGGATTGAATTGACTTAAATCACCCACCACTAAGTGGTTGGTCATTGCCTACATTTCAATTATTTGAATTGGCCCAAACTGAATATAGTTCTCCCACATAATTATGTGTGATCGATAGTGATATGCTAGTATGCAGTATGATCTTATATGTTTCTTAACACCTGAAAACATGTGATTTAAAACTTGAAATATTATTCAATCTTATCTTGGTGGTTTTTCCTTTAAGTATTTTTATATTTGTCTATTTTAGGGTAGTGCACCAAGGATCTGCAAATGTATTATTGAGCGTGTTAGAAGTTTTCTAGATAAGTTCTAGATTAATGCTATATATAAATAGGATTAGGATTTATATGTATATATAGTCATATATTTGGGTAATTTCCATCATAACTAACATGAAAAACATTTGTGTTAACCTAAAAGAAGAGTTTTAATTTGCAAAAATTGTAGTTAAATGAATTATGGATGAATCTAGCATAGACAAATGACTCTAGTAATTGTATCCACCTGACTATTACTATAAACCTATAGGATATAGGAAATAGTGAAAGTATGTTTAAGATGATAAAATGTTTAGGCGAAAACTAGGGAGTACATTTATATAAACAACAACAATTTAGGAAGGTCAAACACACAAGTGAGTGAATGGCTAGGAGAGAATGTAATCAAGATTCATAAGTTTACACAAATTTATGCAAAAATAACATGTTCAATTGTCTAATACCAAATTTATATGTCTACATTGAAATAATGTAATAAATATATAAAATAATATGCAAGACATAGATCTAGATGAGTGAATTAAAGAAAAGCATAACCAAATCAATGAACATAATGATTTAATGTGGGAAAACCTCTAATGAGGTAAAAAAACCCAAAATGTGACATATTCATATACGATAAAAATATTTTCCAAATACAATATTATTCAAATTCCTTCTTCTCAACAAGTCTCCATAAAACCCTTGTAATATATTTGCCACATGTAAATATTAAATTATCTTGATCACAAAATTCACTAAATGTATTGAGTGAATAATAATAGGGGTAAAACCCCTATTTATAATGAAATGAAGGGAGGTTACCATTATAACCAATGGTTCTAACCTTTCCATGAATATTTTAATCAAATGGTAAATAATAAATAAATGTTTTATTATTTATTTATACAATATTTTTTAAATCATGTTAATAAATAATAAACCATTGTTTTTTAATTACCTAAAATGTAATAAGGTTTATAGTAGCACCACTTATACATTAAATGTTTTAACATATATTTGCCCTCATTTTAATCTAGTATTGAAAGTGATTTATTGAAGGGATAAAGTAATAAATTTTATAACTAAGTGTAACCACATGGGATGTCTTCAAGTATGTGCTAAGTGTTGAGATTACTCTATGCAAAACATGTAATGAAATATGAAAAAATTAAAGTTTTATTTTGATATAAATTTTAAAGTAATATTTAAAATTAAATAAGTAAATAAAAAATACACCTATATGTATGTGAATATAGTTTCCCTTTAAATGCATTGGATAATGGGTGATTACCCAATGATATGCCAATGTTAAAACCATAGGTTGAGAAGAATATGATAAAATCATCATTGGAGATGAAGAATTTATTAGAGGTTAAGTAACATAAAACCTCAACCATATTAATAATTATAATTTTATGAGAATGGAACCACAAAAGGGTTCTGATAAATTTGAGTATGCCTAATTACACCTAAGTAAGTCTAAATAACTATGAATCATATACTACAAATGGATTTTATATTCAATCTGAGTATGCTTGAGTAACTTGATTAAGTCTAAGTAAGTTTAATGACATAATATATTGTTAATCTGATGTCATTAATGTCAAAGTGTGTTGTAATTGATGTCTAGATGCATATTATGAAGATGCATGGTGAATGGTCTTTAAGGTATGCATGAGTGAAGGTTGATGTCCTAGTAAGCAAGGATAGTTGAGGTATCAACATGAGGTTGTCCAAGGTGATCAATGGTCAAGGTTATTTCTTAGTGTTGTCTTTGTTTTTGGAAGGATTGTGTGAATTTTGATGTTACTATAGTGAAAGATGATCAAGGTTGATGTTGCTCTAGTGAAGGATGATCAAGGTTAGTTATTAAGTTTTTAGCTAACAAGAGTGTTGTGATGAGGTTTTTATGAGTTAATAGAATAGAGTTTTATATTGGATAGTTGAGAATTATTGTGATGAGATAATTTCTTAAGAATCAGATCCTTGTGTCAAGTATCAAGAGCTTAAGGAGTCTTGTCATGGTCTAGTCATGACATGAAGAGACCTTGTGTGAAGGCATGGGCTTGGTTACTTGGTAAGATGAGTGGTCTTAAGCCTGTGAAAATATGTATAGAAGTGTATTATCATGGTAATAGGTTTTATGTAATGTATATGAGGTGTTGAGAGCTTGGATAGTGGTTAGAAGGTTGATTTCAAGGACTAATGTTGTTTTTAGGTCAAGGTCTAGAGAAAAAAAGGTAGATGGTGGACAAATGAAGTATGAGATTCAGATTTCAAGATAAGAAAGAGAATGTTAGAATTTTTAGTGGTGTCATATATTTTCCTATGTGTTTTGACAAAGTCTGAGGTCAAAATTTGAAGGTTTAGGGTTGAAAAAGTTTTTTAAGGTCACTTGAGGCATAGGATGAAGAATTATCTACCTGAGAAGGTTTTTCAAATGTTCATTGTCACATGCAACATCTGCATAAGGATCTAATATATTCATGGTATATGGGTAATGGTCATAGCTAAAAGTTTTAGGTACTAGTGTTTTTAATGAGGTTCTAAGCTTTATGAATGATTGATAATAAAGGAAGATGGTTTAAACCCTTAAAACCCCTAATAGTGACCCAATATGAAATAAGTTGTTCTAAAGTGATCAAAATGGATTAGTACAAATATTTTAGTGATTTTATGTTTTATTAAACTCTCCCAAGCATCTCCAAGTGTGATTGAGACTTCAAGTGAGCGAGTGGACCCTATAGGAAAGACCTTATTTTTTAAAGATTTATTTTAGCAATCAAATTTGACAAAGTAAAAGTTGATAAATGAATGAAGGATAAATTTTGAGAATTTTATTTTTTGTCCATTAAGGTTTATAGACAATTTATATCCATCAGGTGTGAACATTTGGTGATCCAATTTGGCCCATCGTTAGTAGGCCTAATGAAGAAAAATAGTGCAAAACCTAGGTAGTATGAAAAGGTGGATTTTGGTGTGATTTCATGAAAGAGTGATGGATATAAGTTCATGGATATATTTTTAGGACTTTTATTTCATATTCATTCTTTGTATAATTTTTTTTAATCAGTGAAAGTAGTGAAAATGTTGAAGCCAAAATGGCTTATCTGGTTGAGTGAGGTTTGTGAGAGAGAAGGTTAACAAATTGGTCTACAAGACCAATAATTTCCATTAGAGATTATGATATTTTTATTTTATTTTGTTATTAGGATGTTTTATGATCATATTGATTCATTTTAAGTCATTTATTTTGTTATTTTAGGTGTCATAAGTTCAATTTTCCATGACTAAGTTTTGAGGCTAGTTGGCAGTTCATAATGCATTTTGTAGAGAAAAGTTTGACCCTGTATACTCCAAGTTAAAGTATCTATTTAATTTTTTTATGACCCTAATATGATTATGTTTCTTAATATGTGATTTATTTTTATGTTTATTTTCAAAAATTATGTTCATGATTCAATTTTTTAAGACAGACTTTTTGTATGTCTGAAGGTCTATTATGAATAGTGTTTTGAGAAGGGCTTTAAGTGGTGGTTGGACCTAAAATATTTTGTGGACTAAAATTTAATTTTTATAAGTTATATTTTATTTATTTTTTGAATTATATTTTTCATCAATTAAGTGTATTTTGTTTCAAGGGTTCATGAGGTAACATGTTGCCAGATTATGCCTAATTAAATTAGGTCTCCTTAAGGCCTAAAAGAGGATTTGGTATATTAAGTTGTGGCTGACCTAATGCATTGTTTTATTAATGTTTAAAAAAAATTATAATACCTTTTTTAATGATAATATAATTGTGTAAGTTTGTGTTTGACCAAGTTATGTGAGATCGAGTGACTTATATAAAATCCAGATTAATTAGGCCTAATTAAGAAAGTTAGATAATTGGATGAATGGGAGAATGAAATAGAATATTGAAGAGATTAAAGAGGTATTATATAAAATAATATAGGTATTAAAATACTATAATGAAGATATAATATATGCACTATATATTAATATCGAGGCCATATGACATAATCTGTCTTGAAGAGATCTAGTTAAGCGAAGAAGCCTATAAGGCAATTTGAGAGGAATAAGAGGGTGAAGAGATGAAAATGTAGTCATAATTATTTTATTGAGAAACAAGGTGTTATTAATTTTATCAAATGAATTATGTGGCTGAGTTGGTGTTGAGTCATCTAGGGGATTGGTGTTTCCTTGCAAGTTGGTGCTTATTAAAGCCTAGTTGAATTGGTGCTTAGCTAGTTTGGGTTGGTGTTTCATGTGAAGTTGGTGTTTCACTAAATTTGGTATTTGTATTATAGTAATATATTACATTTGAACATATCAGTGGGTTTTATTCCTCTTGAGGGTTTCCCACACATGTTGTGTGTTCATGTGTTTCATGCTTATATGGATAGGTGTTTATGTTTGCTAGATTTATATGCTCTCTTGAATTATTCATAATTTCTTAAGTGAAATTGATAGGAATTTTTTTGAATACTAATTTATCACCCCATTAATTTTGATTCCAACATTTGGTATCAAATTAGGTCCTTTGAGATAAGCCTAATAGCCTAAAAGTGATCCTAAGAAGCACAAGCATGGATTGTGATGATGACAATGTTTATCATGATAGAAATGAAGGTCTATTCATAGAAATGGATAAAGGATGTTGTTAAAAATGGAAGAGTATTATGGAAGAATAATCCAATATTAGAATAGAAGTGGAGTCCTTTAATGTATATTTAGAGCTGGTGTCAATCAAGTTGAAGACCTATCAAAAATTTGAGAAGATTTTAGGTATCTTAGATGGCATCTTGAGTAGTCATAAATGTACAAATGTCAAGGTAGGTCTTGGATTCAAAGAAGACCACAAGGATAAATTTAAAGCCAAGGAGATTTAGACCTCAAATATCAATAGTCTACTAAATGATGATGGTTCTAGTAGACTAAAGACAAGTCTTATCAAACAACCTATTGCCATAAGGTATGCAAGTTTGTTTAATGGTTATTATTTCTCTTATATCCAATTTGGTCATAGAGTAAGAGACTGTAGAAGGAGAGATTATAAAAGATCATCTAATAATTTGTATTCATGGAGCTATGGAAGGAATAATGGTATGAGAGATGTTGTTTTATACAATTGTTATCAAATAGGAATTATTATAAGATATTACAGGATGAGATGTACGAAGAACACCAGTCAAGATAAGAAGGTTCATACTCATGCCACTAAAAATGGATCAATAAGTCAAACTCTATGGATAAGGTAAATAAATATAAGAATATTGAAGGAGAATATATGATATAGATCAAGAAGACAAACCCTATAAATAAGGTAAAAGTGGAACAAAAGACTAAAGTAAAATAAGCTATGCTAGAGGTCAAGAAGTCAGACACTATGGATAAGATGAAGGAATATTATAATACTGAAGAAGAAGATTATATGAAATCTTAGAGTATAGATAGTGGTTTCTCAAGCCACATGTTAGGATACAAGATAGGTCTTGGTTTTCATGTGGTTAATTAAATTAGTAAGGATGAAAAGTTGACTAAGAAGAATAAGGATGACAAGTTGGATGAGTCAAATGCTTTAGCCCAAGCCAAGGAGAATGCTAGTGAAATCAAGAAGTTTTAAGCTCTTAGAATGAAGTAAAAAAAATCAAGGTATAAAATCCAAAGGAAGTCAAGGTGAGTCATGATCAACCCATAAACCAAGGTGGGATATTTGTTACTTAGAGCATAAGTAAGATTTGAAAGAATGTCAAGAGTATTCTTTGTTAGCTCAAAAGGATGATGAAGAGGCTAAGTCAAAGGTCAAGCCTAAGTTGACATTCAAGCCTAGAAGGACACTAAATAATATTCAATTTTGTGAGAGTATGGAGATTTAGGAATCTCCTAAATTTGTATTGTTCTAGTGCCCTATATAAAGGGTGACTCTATTAGGCTTCATGGAGACACTCATCAGTAAGTGGAATCATGGTGGATGTTTGTTGAGCTTTAGCAGGTGTTGTATGTCAAGAAGGTCTGAAGACATGTTGAAGATTGATGATTTTAAGCTAGAAGTGTGGTCTTTTGGCATGTTGAGAGGTAAGTTTTTGGTATTTTTTTGTGATGAGAGTTGAGTTTAATCTATGCTGAGATTTGGTATTAGTACCAAGGTACTTAATAAATGTTGGATATGGTCTATGTGTATTATTGATTCATATGGTGAATGAATTGTGAAGACAAAGGTGGAACATGGTTATATAGTTCCATATGATCTTTCTTTTTTGAGATGATACATTGATTGATATATGCTTGGTTTAAGTGGAATCTTGGTAGCTCTATGTTCTTTATCAAGAGAGTGGTTACCTTAGTAATCTAAATAGAGGTAAACATGGAATTAAGGGGAGCATTATTTCTAAGATGTTTCATGTTTCTATTTATTGAGATAGTTTTGAGAGAGAAAGTTTAGTGATTGGGGAGAAGTTTTTGTGAGTGGTTTTCATTGTTTTTGAATAATTTGTGTCATCTAATGTATTTGAGAGATAGCGTCATCTTAGGGGGATAATGTGAGTTTCCAAAAGTTGTCTTTAATAACTAGTATGAGCCTAAGGTGAGTATTTGGTCAACATTTCATTGTGTGGTTTCTTTAAGTTTAGGTCCAAAGATTAGATAGATATTTATGTAATACCCTTTGTCTTTAATGTTAAATGGGGAAAAAGACTAATTTGGGGGAGAAGAGATTGATCAGAATGTAGTGTGTTTTGCCATCAATTAAAAAGGGGGAGTTTATTGGCATAGTTTTGTCATTGATGTCAATATAATGTCATTAATGTCAAAGTGTGTTGTCATTGATGTCTAGATGCATCTGGTGAAGATGCATGGTGAGTGGTCTTTGAGGTATGCTTGAGTGAAGGATGATGTCTTAGTAAGCAAGGATAGTTGAGGTAATAGCATGAGGTTTTCAAAGGTGATCAATGGTAAAGGTTATTTCTTAGTGTTTTATTTTTTGTTAGAGATATTGTGTCAAGTTTGATGTTACTCTACTAAAAAATGAGCAAGTTTGATGTTGCTCTAGTGAAGGATGATCAAGGTCAGTTGTTAATTTTTTATCAAAGAAGAGTGTTGTGATGAGTTTTGTATGAGTTCACTAAAGAGATTATTACACTAGATATTTGAGTGTTATTGTGATAAGTTCTTAAGAAGCAAATCATTGTGTCAAGTATCAAAATCTTAAGGAGTCGTGTCCTGACCTAGTCACGGCATGAAGAGACCTTATGTGAAGGCACGAGCTTGGTTTCTTGGTGAGATGAGTGGTCTCAAGCATGTGAGATGTATGGAAGTGGTTGATCATGGTAAGAGGTTTTATGGCATGTATATGAGGTGTTGAGAGCTTTGACAGTGATTAGAAGGTTAGTTTTGAGGACTAATGTTGTTTGCAAGTCAAGTTCTAGAGAGAAAAGAGAGATGGTGGCCAAATGAGGTATGAGATTTATATTTCAAGATAAGAATTAGAATTTTAGAATTTTCAGTGGTGTGATAGACTATCCCAGGTTTGTTAACCAATTTTGAGGTTAAAGTTTGAAGGTTTAGGCTTGAAAAAGTGTTTTAAGGTCTCTCAAGTGTATAAGATAAAGAGTTATCTACTTGATCAGGTTTTTCAAGTGTTTATTGGCACATGAATATATGCATGAGGATATAATATATTCATGGTATATGCATAAGGGTCCTAGATCAAATTTATAGGAATTAGTGTTTTGAATGAGGGACTAAGCTTTATGAATGATTGTTAACAGTGAAAGATGGTTTAAACCCTCAAAGAACCCTAATAGTGACCTGATATGAAAGAATTTATTATAAAGTGATTAGAATGGATTGGTAGATATTTTAGTTATTTTATGTCATATTAAACTCTCCCAATCATCTCCAAATATGATTAAGTCTTAAAGTGAGTGAGTGGACCCTACAAGAGAGACCCTATTTCTTGAAGATTTATTTTAGTAATTAGAGTTGACCAAGTCAAAGCTGTTAAATGAATGGAAGACAAATTTTAATACTTTTATTTTATTTTCATGATGTTTTATATACAATTTATATCCCTAAGGTGTGAAAATTTGGTGATACAAATTGGCCAGTCGCTAGTAAGCCTAATGAAGAAAAATAGTACAAAACCCAGGTAATATGAAAAAGTGGATTTTGGTGTGATTTCATGAAAGAGTGATGGATATAAGTGAATGGATATGATTTTTATGACTTTTATTTCCTATTAATTATTTTTATAAGTTTCATTAGTTAGTGAAATTAGTGAAAATGTTGAAGCCAAAATGGCTTGTCTAGTTGAGTGAGGTATGCGAGAGATAAGGTCAACAAATTAGTCTACAAAACCAATAGTTTCCATTAGAGCTTATGATATTTTTTTAGGTTTTTATAAGTATTTTTAATATCATTATCATGCATTTTAATTCCTTGATTGTTTTATTTTATGTGTCATAAGTTCAAATTTCCATGATTGTGTTTTGAGGTTAGTTGGTAGTTGAAAGTGAGCATTTTGTAGAGAAGTGTTTGAGCCTGTATACCTTAAGTTGAAGTATATAATAAAGTTTGTGATGACCCTGAGGTAATTATATTTCTTAATATGTGATTTATTTTTATGGTTATTTTTTAAAAATGTTTTTATGCTTCAGTTGTTTAAGACATACTTTTTGTTTGTATGAAGGCATATTGTGAAGAATGTTTTGAGAAGGGGTTCAAGTGGTAGTTAGGCCTAAAAGGTGTTGTGGACCTAAATTGAAGTTTAATAAGGTTTATTGATATATTTTTGAAAGTATATTTTATGTCAATGAATTTTATTTTTTTTCAAGGGGTCATGAGGTAATGTGTTGCCAAAGTAGGCCTAATTGAATTAGGTCTCCTTAAGGCCTAAAAGAGGATTTGGTATATTAAGTTGTGGCCAACCTAATGTATTGTTTTATTCATGTTTTAAGTGTTTTATAAGATATATTTTAATATTAATCAAATTTTACAAGCATGTATGTTTGACCAAGGTGTGTAGGATCAAGTGACTTGTATAAAAGCAAGACTAATTAGGCATAATTGAGTAAGTTAGATAATTTGGCGGATGAGAAAATGAAATATAAGATTTAAGAGATAAAATATGTATTATAAACCATCATAAATGTTTTAATAAATTTTAATGAATATATAAAAGAGGTAATGAAGAGGAATATCAAGGTCATATGAACTAATCTATCTTGAAGAGATCTAGTTGAGTGAAGAAGCCTAGAAGGTAGTTTGAGAGGAATAAGATGGTGAATAGCTTAAGATGTGGTAATAATTAATTATTTGAGAAAAAATATTTTATAAAGGTGATAAAATCACTCAAGGGGATGAGTTGGTGTTGATTCAGCTAGGGGTTGGTGTCTCCTTACAAGTTGGTGCTTCCTAAAGCTTAGTTGAGTTGGTGCTTAACTAGTTGGGGTTGGTGTTTCATGAAAATGGTATTTTTATTATAGGAATATAGTCCATTTACATATATTAGTGGTTTTTATTCCCCTTATTATTTATCACATATGTGATGTGTTCATGTGTTTCATGCTTATATGGATAGGTGATTATGCTTGCTAGATGTATATGAATGCTTGAATGCTTCATGATTGCTTAAGTGAAATTGATAAGAAAGTTTTTGAAGACTTATTCAACCCCCTCTAGTCATTTTTATTCCAACATATATCACTTAATCTGAGTGAAATAGGAAAAATCCTAAGTAAATATGAGTAATAAAATGACATAATCTACCACTCAATCTGATAACCTATGCATTTGAATCATATAACCATGCCATAAAATCATAGTATATGTGAAGTGTCACTCATAATCCTATAAAATGTTCTACATATTCCCCAATTATGCCCCCAATTTATATTAATGTTATCATAATTTATTTCAATATATAGTAATTTATGTCAATTTATGCCAATCTAAAATAATATGCACCTAAAATATAAATTATTTATCCATGAATGCTTGAGTCTATAATATAATCCCACTATGTATACCCTCCTTAGAGGTGAGGGATGTATCATATGTATTACTCATCTTATAATAAAATATCTATACACATCATGTTATATAGAAAAGACGTAAATATGTAGAGCATGTGCTAAATTGATTAGATTGTGTCATCATATAAATATTAGACTATAATTGAATATATGAAACATTTATCATGAGGAATAAATGTGTCATGTCAAGTAGATAAATAAATGAGGCACACATTAATATTCATCATAGTAATGATTATATAGGCATTGATTAATGACCATGTAAAAAATGCAATATGAAATCACACGTAATTAAAATAATGTGTGATATGGATCATAGTATCACAAGATCATCATAAAATCCTATATGTATCCACACATATCACACAATTGCATAGCCATGATGTACACAATCATTCATAAAAACATGCATGATAACTCACAATGATAGACAAAGTAAAAGTTAGAAATATAAAGAGTCATACAATGAACACTCAATGTCATGTAGAGTAAGAGTAAAACATAGAAATATTCATACAATGAACACTTAATTCCACAAAGAGTAAGAGTCAAATAGATAAGGATTCACATAATGAACACCCAATGTGATTCCGAGTAATAGAGAAAGAGTTAAACATTAATGAAGGAACACAATGTAATACATTATCAAATATCACACCATGTAATATACAACAACATCAATAATGTATATAATAAGTAAGGATAATCTACACAACCAAATCATGTCATCATCACACATATTAAAATATATTATCTAGAGAATATAACATTTTAAGTAATGTATCTAAGATAAAGTCATGTGTAATTAGTGTAAGTAGTTAGATATGATCAATGGAATGGTCATAAAGAGATGTAACTTGTGAGTGTGTACCATGATTCCCCTAGTGTAATCAAGGCCCAATGTAAAAATCTACCCTCAAGGTGTAGGAATGTCCTGCATCTGAATTTCCATGTCATATATAATTGGTACATCTTGCATCTCACTCGTGTATACTATAAACTGCATATGCATATAAAATATAGATACATAATATACCATGCATGTGATAAATCATATATGAGTCACATAAAAATAAAAACATTCATTTATAGGTCATGGTTTTTTATTTTTTTAATATTTTTATTTTTTTGTGCACTTCTATTTAATTTTAGTACACATGTATAGTAAAGTTAGGCCAAGTATAAAAACCTTAGAAATAGAATAATGTAAGGGATCATAATTTTTTTATCATATGTCAATGTATATTATGCACTTAGTGTAGAAGAATATAAATCTATAGGAAGTGAAGGTAGGTAACATGCTCTATCTATACATTTGAATCATAACATCATATCTCAAGAGAGTATTAAGAGATAAGAGGGTGCATGTCCCAAATGGGTAAGAGTAAGCATATATGATCATGTCATAATATGTAGGTATAGATATATGTGATTGTATAATATAAATGCAAGATATAAATATTAGGGGTGAGAAAGTAGTATGTTGTCAATAATGTGCACTGGGATGAGGCTATTGTAAGAGATGCATCATCATAGGATAAATGCCACTAATGTTTAGATCAGGGTAAATAATCAAATATCAAGGGCCAAGTGAAATTATTATGGCCAAAAAATACCTAAGTCTAAAATAATGTTTTATTTAATAGCATATGTATACATGTATGTGGAGATATAAGAATAGAGGGAATGGATAATCAAGAAAACATCAAGGAACTATATACAAAATATTATGTTTGAGATAACCAATTATTTCATCAATAGGATCCTCTAATTTAGATCATGTATTGACCATCCACCATGGGTTAGCAATACCATGTATATCATATGTTGACTCCTATCTTATATCACATTTTGGCATTAGAATCTCTTAACTCATAGCAGTAATTTGATCTTCTTCTTCACCACTATCACCATACAAATATATATTGATAGCATATCATTTTTTCTCATCATCATCAGTAATACCAAGACTCCCCTCATATATAATTATTTTATTAGTATTTTTTTTACTTTTCAACATACTCCTCATTATCAATGTCATGTGACTTAGTTGTGATCATGGAAGAATTATATATCACTACTTGAATACAAATCATATATATATAGTTTCCACATTTCACTTCTTGATTTAGAGATGTAATTGTAGATTTTGTAGGAGTGCCTTTTTTCATTTTTATAAGCACAAATTAGGGGTGGTATTTAGCTCTTTGGAAACCATGTTTGTAACATTAGTCTTCTTAGGTACATAATTATTTTGAACCACCTTCTTAAGTAACTATTTCTTAGGCACATTTACTTATGTGACTCTTTCTTAGTCAAATTTCCTTGATGTAAATATAATTTTGACAACTATGTTTTTAATTGTGTAAACTATCATTTATTGTTCTATGTGTGTTGTTGTTAACTTGTGTCACACGATGTGATAATTAATTATGTATTACATTGTGTGTTACTAGATGCATGCTACATTGAGTGTTTTATGTGTGATTATTGATGTGTTTTACATTGTTTGATCATTGGTGATTGTTACATTACATGATGATTGATATTTGACATCTTAAAATATATAAGTGTAGTGATTTTATTTTTTCATGTCATGTGTTAGTTATATTATGGATCCTATAGTCTATGTCATGGCCATGTTATGTATTTGTTAATTAAAATTAAAATTATACCTTAACAAAAAATTTATGTCATGATCATGACATTGTTTCTTTATGTGTGTGATTAAATATATAATGTTTTTTAATCTTATGGTGTTGAGATTGATATCACACTTTCTTTTATTTGTGTATGATACCATGATTGTTATCATGCATATTATATATGCTTTATTACTAAGTACTTATGGTATTGATGATTAATTCTACATACCTCATTACTATATATTCTTGACATGACACTTTTAGTCCTTAGGTTACATGTTTCATAGGTGTTTGAATGATCAAATAATTACATGAAGACATTTTTTTATATATAAATTTATGCACATAACTATTTATTTTGAGTTGGGTGATTCACAAACTTCATCCCTCACCTCAAAATGGGGCATATTATGGTCTTGTCCTAGATAATCAGGGTTTCATAGATATATAATTTTTATTTTTTGTCAAATAATGTGATTTAGATGAAACATATTGACACACAAGATTTACATGTGGTGCATTATATAATATTTTGAGGAATAGTTGATAGATTTTATGACATTATGGGATAGATTATTCAAGATATATTATATGGAGGGGTTATGTCATGTCTCTATCACTTTTAGGTATACATGGGTTATATTTTTGGGCAATAATGTTGTTCAAACATATATTTTTATATTTATATTGATGGGGAATGATGGTAATACATTAAAAATTTAAAGGTAAAATTAATTTGCAATAGTTGATTTAGAGTTTCAAGTTTACATATGAACCTCTTTCATGGTTCCAAATTTTCATATTAACCTAGTTTAGGGTTACACCAAAAGAGTTATGATCATATTTTGAGTAGTGTGGTTGAGGTTTTTTAATTTATCAATTTATAGAACTTCCTAGTCTCTAATAAGTTTTGAGACATTTATACATCTCAACCCAAGTTTTTAGCAATACCACCTCCTTGGGGTATAATCACTCCAATAAATTCTCCAAATGAGTTCAATAAGGGGTGATTGTTTCAAATACCCATATGTTTATTCATTCATTAAGATTTTAATTTTGATTATTTCAAGGATATAGATTATTTTAAATTTTATATAATGAGTGAACATTGATTGTTACATGTTTCCTTATAGGGTTTTACATGGATAAAGTTGGATACTTAGGGCACCTTTGAACATCAAGTGTAGTTACATGTAGGTACCAATTTTTTTTTAATCCTTTTACTATATAATTTTCAATATTAGACTAAAGGGGGGCACTTTTAGACACATAAATGTAGTATTAGACACTTAGAAACATTAGTTTTAGCTTATTTTTGGCATACATAACTCATGCATACACATTATACTCTTGATCACATTCTCTCCTATTTTTTAAACTATCTATAGATATGTCCAACCTATTTTTTCATAATTATGGGGTAAATTACAAAAAATCACCTAGATATACAATACAAGCCTATGGTTTTATTTACTTGGTGATCACTTGGAAATCACATTTTTATCCACTTGCATATTGAGAGATATATTTTAACATCCTTTAGACATTATCCAAAATCATCCAAATATAAAAACACCCAAAGGATCAGTCTAAATGTAAATTTTTAACATTATTTTTAAAGTCAAAGTTGCATATTTCCAAGTGTCTAAAGATAAAGAGTTGCATTGAATTCTAGTGCAACACTATTGAGCACACATATACATAGGCGAGAGAGATACATGTAATTTGAGCCCTCTTAGGATCATTGGAATGTATAAATCACTCACAACTCAATAGAGTTTGGTTTGGGTTATCCAACCCTTAATCTAACCCATTTTTTAGTTCAAACAAATTTCAAGGTGGAGATAGGGTTTCAAGGTAAAGGAAGATAAAATCAAGATTTGTGCATAACATTAAGGTTTATAAATTACAATAGAGTCAAATTTATAGAAAATAATAATGATTTTTCATAAAATAGACCAAATAAATATATAGAGATATTTCTATGAGATAGTGGTTGGTGTTATGCCTATTTTTCACGCCCCCCCCCCCCCCAAAATTTTCCAAAATTAATACTTTTTCTACCATAGAGATGACTCAGTCATGAAATTTAAAATTGTGTTAGGACCCAATAAATTAGTAGTATATTTGAATACATATTTTCAATTATGAATTGATGATGATTGGTTGATGAATTCATGTTTATATTCTGAGTGGTTTTGAAAATCATAGTCGATAAACAAATAAAATGTGCATATATTTTCATCACCATGAATATTTGTGATCAGTTATTATACTTTTCAATATTGATTAGATTATAATTTAGCATTTTTAGTTTGACATCATTTGATGGTTGAAATAATTATATAGTCATATGGTGATTTAGATCCATAGTTTTTCAATTGAACATGGTATAAATTTCAAATCAGTTTTCAGTTGAATATGTGAAAAATTTATGATGACTATGATTCATTTTATGACAATATACAACTTTAGTTGAATCAAACATTTTAGTATACAAATTGACTATAGTAGAAATACTATTATTTTATTTTTGAATTGTGAAAATATAGATGGATCAAGCATAAATTTTACAATTAAAGAAGCAATGCCATTTCATTTTGAAAGATGACTATAATGATTCTACCAAATTAGTTAAGAGCTCATTTTTTATTATTGTGATATAATGGATTATGAATCTATGGACATATTGGTTTGGTTTGATATTTGAGTGATTTATTCTAAGGTATTAGAACATTTCTTAAGTCTAATATCTGTAAAGGTTATATGTTATAAAAAGAAAAAACATTACTCATGATTATTAATCCTAAGTCTTAATATATTACATTAAGCTCTACAATTCATGATGAAGTCTAAGTTATAAGACATTGGTGTCTTTGAGGGCATAAGGATTCATTGGAAGGTAAAATTTAAATTTCTTAAGTCTAAGTCATAAGATGTATTTATTCAAAAGTTAGGTATTAGATTGTATTTCAAGAATGTTTGATGACAAGTTGGCATTCCATTGACATGGTGAGTTGGTTTTGGACTTGGCTTTAATTAATATATGATGTCTAGTTGGCATTGAGACATCATTCAAGTTGGTGCCAGTTGGAAAAGCATTAAGTTCAAGTCATATTCAAAAGGATATTATGATCATGGTGAACATTTTTTTGGTCTTAAGAAATTAATGCCAAGCAGGCATGCCTCGAAAGGCAAAAGTTAGAATGAGGTTAGTAGGAAGGTTAGAGATAGCTAAATTTGATCATGTTATTAATTTGTTTAGGCAAACTACTAAGTACATTCTCAATTGAGGATAGTCAATAGAATATGAGCACCTATCTAAGTTATTTATAATTTATGGTTGTGAATATAATTAGGCTATTTGTCTTAGCTTTTTGGTCATTTTGGAAATCTTCTCATGGAAGCAGAGCTCTAGCTAGTTTAATTTTTGAGTTGTAGAGAAAGGATTTTAAGAATTATAGGTAGAAAGATTTCAAAGGTGCATTACCAAGTATGATTTATATAGTTTTGAATACGTTTGGAAAATATTTAGGGTGATTTAGATAATCTTGCAGTTATAGGAAAGAAATCACTTCTTAGTTGCATGAAAGAAATAAGTCTTAGTCTACATGTTAATGGTTTCAAGAAGTTTTCTGTTGATATTTGAGTATATTAAAGTAATTTGTATCTCTATGATAAGCATTAATTTCAAATATATGAATTATTTTCATGTGTAATAGAAATAAGGAAAAGTTGTGGTTTTAGTTATTGAAACCATACATGAAAATTATTCATATCTTATTTATCCTTGTTAGAAAGTACGATAATGGATGTATGAATATATGATTAAAAATTTTACCTGTATATAAATATTCTAATGATGAATGGTTGCTTAGTGAAAAACTTTATCATAGTGATAATGACTGAGATTGGTTCTCATTTTTTGTATACCTATTCTTTTACAGATTTGCTTGTGCTCAAAACTAGGTGTTTGGAAATATTAAAAGTTGTGTGGGTTTTCAGTGCACCATATAATGGTTCCAGAGTTAAGTTTTATTTCAAAGGTTTTATTAAATTTATTAGATGAAAGGGATTGTGGTACATGTATATCTAGCTTTAATATTTATAGGGTGTTCACATGCATATTATGGAATGAAGCTTATTGAGTTGAAACAAAACAAGTTTTCTAGTCTTTTTATACATTTGATGGGTTCTTTAAAAAATTTAAAATAAATTTTGCATGATGGATTTTTTGGATATTCATTCATGGTTTGATAGATTCATTTGTTTGCATGAATATTTGATAGTTTTCAAAAATAATTTCATAATGGGTTTTTTATATGTGTGTTTTTGTGAGTAGGTCAAAGGTTTTGAACATTTTCCTCAACCTTGATTTAGAAATTATGGACATATTTTTCTTAAGATGTTGAGACTTCATTTTTTTGAAGCTTCACTTTTGAATATATCTTGAGCTTTTATAAAAATATCTAAGAAGATATATTTCTAAATTTCTATGGTCAAAGGTTTTGTTAGATTCTCAAAATCATGAATAAACTATGTTCATTTATTTATATATATTTGGAAAATTCAAAGGATTATGGTGCATGCATGTTTGTTTCAGTCTTTAAAGAAGGTTCACATGCATATTATGTAAATTAAGCAGTGTCAATGTTTTGATATAACACAAATTATTTTTTTGGATTTCGTATAAGTTGTTGACCTTGTATTTCATGATTATCCTGGAAGGGTTTAAAATATTTTTGAATTAATGAGGTTTTGGTTGTTTTCAAAAAACCAAAACTTTGGTTTCTATGGAGGCAATTTTTTAGTTTATTTAGATAGTCATAAGTTGATTTTATATAGAAGAGATTTGAATAAATATATTTAGCCATTATGAAAAGAGATATTTTAGGGAGTTGTCAATGTATAAATATGATGGTCTCAAAATCATAAATTATATTTTCTAGTTTTCAGTTGCAAGTATTGGTTTTAAAAAGTTAGATAAAATGAAGTTTCTTTTAAATCTACATCTCGATATTGAATTTTTTATCATTATCTTGAAATTGGATATTGAAGTGATAGTTCATTAATGAACTCAATCATTTCTTAATTAAAATTTCAATAAGGATTATATTTTGAGCAAATAATGTCTATTTTAGATATCATTGCTGATATTATATTGAAAATATTAGGTTGGAATCACATAGCTTCAATTCTAGATTGGTTTAATTTATAGTTGATTTGATGGAGATAGAAAATGAAATGGAAAATATCAAAATATTTGTAAAATAAAATTATGATATTATAATTTTATTTGAAGACTCAGTTGGTTTAAAGATATAGTTGAAGCATTCAAATTTTGTCTTTTAAAATTCATGGATTTGATAATTGTAATAGATGTCGATAAGATATTTTTAGTTTGTGAAATCAATTTAGTTTAGAGTTTTGATATATGATTTTGTATTCGATATTCAACTCTATTTATTTTCAATAAATTTATGTTGATTTTTAGTCATCAATTTTAAATATATTTTGATTATTTAAAATATCTGGATGGGATCAACTTAGGTCAAGTAAGAGCAATGATGACAAAAGTTGAGGGGAATTTTTTGATAGTAGTGTTAATCAGTAGAATCCTAATAGAAACATTCAAAGAGGTGGATTTAGGGCTAGGAGATTTGGCCCTAGGTTTCATAGGGGTCATAGGATGTCTATTCATTTTGATGTATTAGACCCTAAATTATAGAATATCTTCAATAATATACCTTTTAATCTAGCCAATAATAGAGGCAATAGGGGAAAAAAGGGATTTTATGGGCATGGGTTTGGTGTAAGAACTCCCTAAAAAATCAGTTCTTCTTTCCATTTTAAAATAACCCATAACATTTACCAATTTAGCCTTCCAATCTTGAAATAATTGAGCATGTTAATGAAACTCTTCTTGCTAATCAAGCCACCCAGCTTGAAATTAAAATAGCTCATGTGAAAAACTATGTAAATCTTTCCATTACTTCAATTTCAAATGAGCCTTCTTCTCCCTATATAGAGCCTATTATGAAATATAATAATCTAGGTCTGACATCTTCTCATAGTGAACCTATCATAAGATGTAGGAAGTTGAGTTTAGATAAGCTTGTTTATACCAATAGAAAGAGTATAATGTATATATGCCCTTCTAATTCAAATAAAATATATTATAGTCAGATTGTACTTGATACTCCTATCAAGATTAGAGTACTCAAAAGGATAAATCTAGAAATCAATGATCCCTTTTTGGATTCTTGGAATAATACACTTCATCTTCCAACCATTGAAATGGAGTATAATGAATGTGTTAATAAGCATGAAAAACCTATAATTTAAGTAGTCTCTAATTTTGATGACTAATATAGAGTAAAAAATACTCTATGTTTCATTCTAATTTTCAATTGTGCACTACAAATTTTGTCCCAGCACACTTTGGTTCGAGACAATGAAGTTTTGACTCAGAGCTCAGGCTCGATTTTCTTTTTGCCTCATTTTTATCTAAGTATCAAAGTCAAGTAGAAACTGCCAAGTGTCATCAGTTGAGGCACCTTTCATAACTTCTATAATTTGGTCGAGACATGC
Source organism: Torreya grandis (assembly GCA_037957365.1). NCBI lineage: Eukaryota > Viridiplantae > Streptophyta > Pinopsida > Cupressales > Taxaceae > Torreya > Torreya grandis. The sequence continues at coordinate 3,293,821 of JARHVA010000312.1, read as the reverse complement.
CACATATCTCATAGTAACTCAGTAGAACGTGACAAGTGTCGGCATCCATGTTTCATATCAGCATCCACATGTCAAATCTCTTTTGAGTAGAAGGTTTCAATAAGCTAAGTATCAGGATCAAGTGAAAGGTGCCAGGTGGCAATAGCGAAAGGTTTCAATGTGATTTTCTAAAAGAAATGAAAGATGCCATGTATTCCCAACTGAAGAAAGTGGAAGTCACCACGTGTCAACCTCTGAATTATCTTCATTTTGTTTCATTGACAAGTAAGGACTGTGGTGGGTCTCAAGTTTTTTTTTGAGGCAAGAAAAAGCCACCAAGTGTTGCCATCCATGTAAGTATGAAATGAGGCATGATTGTTCTATTATATAGACAGGGCAATGCAGAGATAGACATGTGTCACCTTTTGTAAGTTTCTCAAAAGGTAGCTAAAATAATTAGAGATCGCCACATGTCCCTTGTTAAGTAATGTGGAAAGTGCCACCTATTTCTATAGCTGAATGCGGAAAGTGCCACCTATCCCTGTCCCCTTCTTGAAGTTGCTAGGGTGATAAATGTTGTGGGTCTTATTTTTTGTTAAGTTGTTAAAGTTTTGAAGAAGTGGATTATGACAGGTGTCAAAAGTGGAACACTCTTGAGCAAAGACATAAAAGAGTATAAGTTACACGGAAAGTGCCATGTGTCTTCGATAAGTGCTATAGAACATGACAAGTGTCATTTTTTGGTGCATCCTAAATAAAAAGAAGGTTTTCAAGAGGAAAAAGGGAAACGGCCAGGTGTCCTCTTTTGTTTGAAAGTAGGAAATGTCCTGAGTATCTACTTCAGCCAATGAACTTGCAGAGAGACAAAACATTTTAAATCTAGGAAATATCTTATGTTAGACACTTTCAATTTAGTTAGAGTTCAGTTAGGCTGTTAGATTGGGAATGTCCAGATGATTTAGAGTGAATCCATCACTATAAATAGGGGTGTAGAGATCACTAAAAAGGAGATAATAATCCAAAGAGAATTTTTTGAGAGAAATTATTATTAAGAGTTTTTAGACTTTTAGAGCTGTGATCAAGAATATCATTTGCCTTTGTTCTATTTTCTTGAGTTGGAAAGTTTATGTAACTGGGCATCTTTCTATGCCTTTTATGTGACTGGAGAATTAATAAGAAGATTGAATCATGTGCCTTTTTTGATATTTTTTGTGTCATTGCAAAAGTAGTCTAAGCTGTGAGCCATTGTTTCTATTGTTTTCATCTTTTACATTGATCATGCCTTTGTTTCTCTTAAATGTAATTAAATCTTACATATAGTTTCACTGTGCTCAGAATTAAGGGTTGAATTACATTTAGGCACATTGCCATAGTTAGATTTTCTTTCTTTACATTTGTGTTTCTATTAAAATTCATATCCCTTTTCCTAGTATACGCTCGATATAAAGAAGAGACTAGCTTCTTAAAAATCTAGAGGTTATTTCAAGTTGCAAGTCTCACATTCTTGAAACTTCCCATTGTTGGTGTTAGAAACAAAGTGCAATTTTAACCATCAACAACTACTGGATGTCATCTATATAAGCTTTCTATTTTTCAATTGAACTTTTCTTGGTAGAATAGTTTTACTTTCAGATTTGATACTTTAGTTGGTAGTTTGATACATAACTTTTAGATTTTTTAATAAATTTTGGGAAGTATAGCAGACTAAATTTTATATATATATTATGGTTTAATATAAAAAATAATTTCTTAATCTTTGACTTATCTATTTTATTATTGATATATGTATTCTATTTATTATTAATTGGTGAGGGTCCCCACCCATTTAGATTACTACCTAGTCTATAATTAAATACTTGATCTATTAATATTTTTTAAGTCTTAATTAAACCTATCCTTAACTAATAACTATTTTTAATTAATTGACTTTAAAAAGATAATTAGTTAACTTAAACTAATAATTAACTAAATGTTAGTTGTAACTTATTTCAAACCAAATTGAAGGAATAATAAGAGATCAAGGATTCATTTTGAAGAAAGAAGAACAACATAGGTATCGAAAACTTATATATTTTGTGAAGTCAATCTCTTGTCTTTATCTTTTCTATGCAACTTCTCTAAGATAACATGATTTTTTCAGATAGACCCAATGATACTTTATCTGATGGTTGAATAATTACTTAGGAAACACAAGTATATCTAATTTTTATTATCATTTATGATAGATTATCTAAGTTTGTCGAGTTTAACATATTTTAATGATTGTTATTTATAATCCTATGCATAGAATTTAAGTATTAAACCTGAATAATGATGAACACTTCATTATTTGATGACATCTCATTGATCTATTTTGATTGTAAAAGTTGTCTCTCAAATTATTGTAAAGAAAGATGTTGGTTTTCTCAATAAAATCTATGATTCCTACTAAGATGAATTTCCTTTGAGACTCATAATTTCTATTGTATTTATATTAATTCTAGTTTAATATAGTGTTATCTTTTATTAATTTAGTTTGATTTCAGTTTCTTATTTTATACCTTTGTCTATCTTTTTGTTTAATTTACTATCTTATTTCTATTTTATAGTTTCTTAAATCTTTTATCTTGTTTATTTTCTTAGGTTAGATAGATTAGATAGATTATTTTAACCCCTCCTATATAGTTTGTTATATTTTCATGTTTCTTATTGGATTTATTTTTAGTTATTTTTTAGGTTAATTTTAATTTAGATTAGACATTTAAATCTATTTAGATTTCATATTATAGTTCAAATTCTATTTTAGTATAGATTGTTGATTAGACCCTTTATCTTTATTTTTCTATAAAGTTTGATAGACTTTTAATTGTCCATTAGTTTATTAGACTTAGATAGATTTAGATTAAGTTTTATGATAGTTGTAACTTCATTTAAACATAGATTATTTATTAATCTTGTTAATATACTCTTAAAGTTCTCTAGTTTTATTAGTTTTCTAGTTCTCAAATAATTAATTTTAGATTAGTTTATTCTCTTTAATCTTTTCTTGTCTAGTTTATTTTTATTTTAGACTTAGTTGTTTTGTTGTCTTTTATTAAATTAGTTTTTTTTCCTTTTATTAATTTTTTGTTTCTTACTTAGATTGTTGGTTGCTTCTTGTTCTGTCTTATGTGTTTGTTTCTACTTGATTGATTATCTTTTCTTATATTAAATCTATTTCTTTATAGTTCTGGTTTATGCTTTGAAATTACTTGAAAATTATTACAACAAAAGTAAGATATTACTTGGAATATATATATATATATATATATACTAAATCAAATTTCTTTGCTTTAAGAAATTATTTAATTCATAAATCTTCTCTGTCAGATAGGATAAATTACAGATTCTTATCTAACTGATTCATGATTTGATAAAGTAGATTTCTGATTGTTACAATGGAATATATTACATTGATGACTTATTGATTATTTACCAGAACTTATAAAAAAAAATCAAATATTTAGTATCATAGTTGAACCTTTAGAACTACATGATTAAACTGGTACAATTCTACCTTGACCTTGATGATAGGTGAAAGAATTGATTCATTGACATTATCATTTTTATTGTCAACAAATTTGGTAACTCTGTTGGAGATCATTCATAAATCTGATTTGTTTTAAATCTTATTTTCTTTTTTTTCATGGTAATTGGAGGACAACAAACTCTTATTATCTAACCTATAATATATATTGAGGATGATCAAGTTGATTTTGATTTTAATCTAATACATTAAGCATGGTATAATAATCTTGAAAACCTTCATCAGATCATTCAAGTCATAAACCAAGAAGAAGAGATTATATAATTTGAGATTGATTGGTATTTTAATCTCACACATGAGACTCAATGAGACATTCTTAATTTGAATATAAGAATTTAAGAAGAGAGAGCTAGAGTTTTAGCAACTAATCCTAGGCCTAAAAATCATTTTCTTTTTGATTCTTTTCTTTTTGACTATTTTGTTTTGCCTTCTGAGCCTACTATTATAAATCTAAAATTAAATCAAGTAGATCATTTTCAAAATAATTAATTTTCTCAAGTAAAAACTATTAAAACTTTCAATGGAGAGAACAACCATAAGTAGAACATAGAATATAAGATTTGATTCACAAATTGTAAAATAATAGAGAAAAAAGATGATCTCACTAAAGGTGAAGTCAAATAAGTTCAATATATATATATATATATATATATATATATATATATATATATATATATATATATATATATATATATATATATATAACTCTATGGATTTTTACAAATTTAATTAATGTTGGAAATCATTCAGGTAAGTTGCCTTCTCTTAAAGGATTGAATATACCAAAGTTTTCTACTACTCTTGGAGAATCTTGGGAAGATTATTTATAAGATTTTAAATTAGTTTGTACTACTCTTGGAATAACAAGTGAAAAAAAATGCTTAATATTTTTTTCCCAAACACTTGAAGGAAAATCTTACCAAGCATTTATTAGTATGTCTACCAAGGTTATTGATACATGGAAGGATATTAATGATTGGCTAGAGTTATCCTTTTAAAAAGCTAAATAAGATTTTGATCTAGTCAATGACCTTTTAAATTTTTATCTTGATCTAGATGAGACCATTTATCATTTCATTGCTAAGTTTACTAAGTTGCATCAAAATATCCCACGTGATCTTAGACATTTTAAGAATTTATCTAGGCTTTATCTTTAAAATGTTTTATCTTCAAAATATAAAATGAATCTAGAAGATAGAGATATTAGAGAATATAATGAAACTCTAACATTATGTATTGAATATGAAAATAAGCTTAAATGCATTGGGTTTAAGTAAATATCTTCTAAAAATTTAAATTTAGATAATTTATAAATTTTAAAGGCTATTTAAAGTCTAGGAAATGAGTTGGTTGTTATTAAAAGATAGCTTAATGATAAACCTTCTTCATCAAATATAAATAATAATAATAATAATAAAAAACTAGACATTACTTATTACTTTAATGTATGTGAATTAGATCATGATCCAAATTCATATGTTGTTGTTCATAAGTTCAAAAAAATTCTTCAAGGGAAAGATCTTATATCTGAAGATCTAGTGGACAATATAAACAATCTTGATGATCCATTGGAAAATGAGAATGTTTATATTGTGAATACTAGAAATAAAGATTATGGTTCTTCTCAAAATAATAAAATGAAAAATAATTATACTTATTCTAATGATAAATAAAAAATAGTTCAAAATAATAATTCAACTAATAATGCTACTCAAAATATTCCTCTATCAACTAGTTATAACAATAATCAATATCAACATTATAAGCCTAAAAGTTTTAGATAAATTGATGTTAAAAAATAAAACAATAATTAATGATTTACAAATAATTAAATCTAAATTTTCTTTATTGCATGCAGCTAGGCTTCCAGGGTAACTTGATAAGATTAATGACATTGTTAATAATCTAAAGCTAATGTAGGTTTACAAGAAGAATATAATAACGAGCAATCAACTATTTTTACACAAAATTATGATCCTCCTGTTGATTATATTCATCATTTTTATGTTATGGTTAAAATTTTGAGTGAGATCATCCTTAATTTTATCTTAGATATAGGTGTTTTGTAAAATATTATGCCTAAATACATAATATATCAGTTAGGCATATCTTATGAAATGGATAATAGGAAACTTACTAATTTTAATTCTAGACAAACTAAGAGTTGTGGTAAGTTTCATGACATAATCATTAAAATTACACAAAATAAAATAATTAGATACATGACTAATGTTTAAGTTTTTGATTTTCTTAGTAATTACATTATGTTATTGGTAAGAGATCAGTATAAAGAAACTAGTGCTTTTATTGGGAAAGATATCATATGGGTTTTTGTTAGTAATAAATTACTTTCATTAAAAGAGAAGATTCTTTTGGTATACTTATTAAATCATCCACTTCTTTAGATATTTCTTATATTGACATTAGAATTTAGACTTATGAATTACTAAATTTAGATGAATAAGAAAATCAGCATGAAGAATTATTTGAAAATAACAATTTATGGTCACTTTACTTTTATGGAGCTTGTTCTCAACAAGGTAATGGTGTTGGAATTTGTATAATTTTCCCTGTTGGTAAAATTTTCTATTATGCCTTCAAATTATCTTTTAAAAACACTAATAATATTGTAGAATTTGAAGCATTATGTTTAGGGTTGGAAAAATCTATAGAACTTAAAATTAAGCATTTAGAAGTTTTTGGAGATTTCAAATTGATTGTTAGACAAATTCATAGAATTTATAAAACTAATTAAACTCATCTACACTATTAAACACAAAATATTTGGTCATTACTTGAAAATTTTGAGGTCTTTAACATCACACATATTGTTAGAGAATATAATATTAGAGATGATAATCTTGTTATTTTTTCCTCTAATCCAATTTTAAGTGAGACTAAACCTACTATAGACTTATTTTATGTTAAAAAATTTCATCCTAAAATTCTTGATTTAAATGATAGTTGGCCTGTCTTCATTTGTGATGAACATAAAGATTCTTTCATTAAAGACAATTATTTTGATCATGATGATTATGTACTAAATTGTAGATATTATTTTCAATTAAATACTAATAAATTTCTTGTTGGTCTGGTGAGTTTGGAATCAATGTTCACACCTAAAGATAAATCAAAAAACTCTAGAATGGAAGAGCCTTCTAGGAGAATCATAAGTGAGACTATTCCTATCAATTTAGGTACTAAAAAAGATCTAAAGTATATTTATTTAGGAATTAAATTTATTGTAAGTGAAAAGATTAAATTTATTAAGTTAATTTAAAGAATTTATTGATGATATTGAAGTCATTAAATATGGCATACCTATTAAGCCTGATATCAAACCCGTAAGACAAAAAAATGAAGAATTAGCTCTTTGTTAGAGGATGCTATTAACAAAGAGCTAGATAAGATGATTGATGTTGGTGTCATTTTATATGTAAAATATTTAGAGTGGGTAGATAATCTAGTACTATTTAGTAAAAAAATGGTGACATTAGACTATGTGTTGATTTTAGAGATCTAAATAAAGTTAGTGTTAAGGATAATTTTTCTCTACCAAATATAGATTAGATTTTACAAAAAGTTGCAGGATCAAAAATGATGTCTTTATTGGATAGATTTTTTAGTTATAATTATATTTTTGTAAATCTTGAAGATAGACATTAAACTATTTTTACTACTCATAGAGCTACTTTCACTTATAACAGAATGTCTTTTGGATTAATGAATGAATTAACTACTTTTAGAGATATATGAATGTTGCTTTTGATGATTTGATTGGCATTTTTATTTAGGCTTATTTATATGATCTCATTGTACATTCAAAAAGAAGAAGAAAATATTTATACCATCTTCATAAAGATTTCACAAGATGTAGAAAGTATGGTATTTCTTTGAATCTAAAAAAAAAAAAATTGGTGTTATCGAAGGTAAGTTATTAAGATACATTATTTTAAAATATGGCATTTATATAGATCTCAAACGTGTTAAAACAATTAAATAATTACCTCCTCCCAAAGATCAATCTAACTAGAGGTCTTTCTTTGGTAAAATAAACTTTGTCAGGAAATTTATATCATATTTTGTTGATAAGTGTAATCCTTTGCAATTATTATTTAAGAAGGATAAAATATATAATTGAGATGAAAATGCTAATTTGGATTTTAATTATATTAAAGATTCCATTGCAAGTGCTTCAGTCCTAGCTAAACTTAATTTAAAGAAAGCATTCATAATTTATGCTAATGCTATCGAAAAATCTATTAGAGCTATAATAACTCAAGAATTTGAAAATAATGAAGAAAAACCAATTGGATACATGAGCTAAGTTTTAAAATATGTAGAAACTAAGTACCCCCTTATTGAGAAATTCATTTTCTTATTAGTTTCCTCTTTGATTAAGTTTCATTATTTGTTGATGAGAAATAAAAATTTTGTGTTATCTAACATACTCGTTTTCTCCTATATTTTAAAACAACCAACCATTCAAGGAAGGCTTGATAAGTGGATTTTACACATTCAAGAGTTTGATCTTGATTTCAAAACTTCTAAAATAATTAAAGGTAATGAATTAGAAACACACTTAGCTAAAAATGATTGTTAGATATTAATGTTTTAGTTTTGTCAGTTGATGATAAGTTAAATACAAAGACACATTTATAGACCATAAAGATTGTTGATTTTTCTAAGAATTTTAAGTTTGGTCTTGAAATGAATGAATGAGACTATTTGTTGGTTGAAGATGATTGGTACCATGACTTAGTTTAGTACTTTTAGAATCAGGTTTGTCATAATAATTTAGATAAAAATCAAAGATTTTTCTTAAGATTAAAATCTTTAAACTTTAGTTTGTTAGAAAATTTTCTATTCTATTGCAACAGAGATAAAGTTTTGTTGAGATGTCTTACACATGATCAAATGTTGAAAGTTATTAGAGGATGTCATGAAAGAAATTATGGTGAATATTATGCTATAAAAACAACTACTTATAAGATTTTAAGAGTAGACTATTATTAGCCTACTTTGTTTTAGGATGCTTATAAATTAGTTTGTTCTTGCATGCCATGTCAATTATTTGTTAGAAGAGATAAATTGCCTACAATGCCTTTAAACCCTATTATTCCTAAAAAACTTTTTATAAAATAGGACATCAACTTTATTTTAGATATTCATCTTCCTTCATTTTCTAGTCATAGTTATATTCTAATAGCCATAGATTATTTCACTAAGTGGCATGAGGCTAAATCACTTAAAAGTTTAGTAACAGGTGAAGTAATCTTATTTTTTAAAAATTAGATAAATTATTTACCAAAAGATAAATTGCCTACAATGTCTTTAAACCATGTTATTCTTATAAAACCTTTTTCAAAATGAGACATCAACTTCATTTCAAATATTCACCCACCTTCATTTGTTAGTCATAGGTATATTCTAACAACCATAGATTATTTCACTAAGTGGCCTGAGTCCAAAACACTTAAAAGTTTAGTAACAAGTGAAGTAATCTTACTTTTTAAAAATCAATTTTTTTTTATAAAATTTGAGTTTCTTATGAAATTATTTTTGATAATAGACCTTAGTTTGTTTCTAATAAATTTCTAAAAAATTTAAGAAAATACTCAATTATATCTAGTCATTCATCTAAATATTACCCTCAAGATAATGGTCAAGATGAGTCAAAAAATAAAATTTTGATTTTAATTATGAAGAAATTAATTTGTAATAATAAAATAAATTGACATCTCAAAATTTTTGAAGCTTTAAAGGCTAATAGGTCTATTGTTAAGATAATAACTAGTTATTCACCTTTTATGTTAGCATATATATTTGAGACCACCTTACTAATAGAACTTCATATTTATTTAATTAGGACTACTTTACATTATGTTATTGAAGATACAAATTTAATTAAATAAATATTGAATGATTTATTAGCTCTTGATGAATCTAAAGCCACAACTTTACAAAAATTAAAAAAAGCCAAGCAAAAAACAAAGATTTTTTTTGATAAAAACGTTTATAATAAGAAGTTTAATGTTTGAGATTTAGTCTTATATTGGGACAAAGCATGCAAAAATCTTGGTAAACATTAGGAATTTTATTCATTATAGATTGGTCCTTATATAATTGCTACTATACTTAGAAACAATGATTTTCATTTAAAAGATCTTGAAGGAAATTGGTTGTGTTACTCGGTTAATGGCCATCATTTAAAGTTGTTATATGATTAGATAATTTTTAGTTATTTTATACTTTTTTTTTGGTTTGTTGTTTCTTTATTTGCTTTTTGGTTTGTTGTTATTATTTTATTTGTTATTTTGTCTTATTGTAATTTAATTTTGAAAATATCAATGAAGGTTACAAATAGAGAAGTGTTAGATTGTGAAATAAGAGTACAAGGAGGTGCAAATTTGTTGTAAGTATCAATTATTTATAAAATTTACTCTTATAAATTTAGTTTTTTTAATAAATGAATAACACATGTTGAGTTGTATCAATTTATTGAAGTATTACTTCATTTTTAAATTTATACTTAAGTCATTTATATTAGATTATGCATCCAACCCAAACTTCCCTATTATATCATTCCCTTTTTTTGTACCATGCTAGCCAAACAATCTATCCCTTGATGAAATTCATTATTTTAGGGGTTTGTGTTTAACTACTTGAGAAATGATTTACCTAGATCAAAATCTCAAGATTTTGTCTTTATCAATAGGTAGTTTATTGCTACTCAATTCTATTACACAAAACTAACTAGCAAGGTTGCTAGTGTTATGCCTATTTTTCACACCTCCCTTAATTTTTTCAAAATTAATACTTTTTCTATCATAGAGATGACTTAGTCATGATATTTAAAATTATGTCGTGAAACTAGTCAATTAGTAGTATATTTGAATACATATTTCTGATTATCAATTGATGACAATTGGTTGATGAATTCATGTTTATATTCTGAGTGGTTTAGAAAAGCATAGTGGATAAATAAATAAAATGTGCATAAATTTTCATCAGCATGAATGTTTGTGATCAATTATCATGCTTTTTAGTCTTGATCAAATTATAATTAAACATTTTTATTTTGACATCATTTGATGTTTGAAAGCATTATATAATCATATGATGATTTAGATCTATAGTTTTTCAATTAAACATGGTATAAATTTCAAATTAGTTTTCAGTTGACTATGTGAACAGTTTATGATGACTATGATTCATATTATGACAATATAGATCTTTGGTTGAATCAAATAGTTTGGTACACAAATTGATTATAATAGTCATGCTATTATTTTATTTTTGAATTGTGAAAAAATATATGGATCAAGTTTAAATTTTTTATTTAAAGAAGCAATGCCATTTCATTTTAAAAGATGACTATAATGATTCCATCAAATCAGTTAAGAGCATATTTTTGTTTCTTGTGATATAATGGATTTTGAATTTCTAGACATATTGGATTGGTTGTATATTTGAGTGATCAACTATAAGGTATTAGAACATTTCCTAAGTCTAAGTTCTATAAAGTTTATATGTTTCAAAAATAAAACACCTTACTTAAGATTATTTATCCTAAGTCTTAAGATAATATCATTCAGATCTTCGGTGAAGTCTAACTTCTAAGACCTTGGTGTCTTTGAGGGCATAAGAATTCATTGGAAGGTAAAATTTACATTTCCTAAGTTTAAGTCATAATATGTATTTATTTCAAAGGTAGGTATTGGATTGTATTTCAAGCATGTTCGATGACAAGTTGGCATTTTATTGACATGGTGAGTTGGTTTTTGACTTGGCTTTAATTAATAGATGATGTCTAATTGGCATTGAGATGTCATTAGAGTTGGTGCCAGTCAACAAAGCATTAATTTAAAATCATATTCAAGGGGATATTATGATAATGGTGAAGATTTTTGGTGCTCTTAAGAATTTAATGTCAAGCAGGCATGCCTCAAAAGGCAGAAGTTAGAATGAGGTTAGTAGGAAGGTTAGAGATAGATAAATTTGATCATGATGTTAATTTTTTTATCTAAACCACTAAGTACATTCTTTATTGAGGAGAGATAATAGAATATGAACCCCTATCTAAGTTAGTTACAATGTAGGGTGGAAAATGCAAGTAGTTTATTTTTCTTGGTTTTTTAGTCATTTTAGAAAGCTTCTCATAGAAGCAAAGCTCTAGCTAGTTGGATTTTTGAGTTGTAGAGAAAGGATTTTAAGGATTCCAGATAGAAATATTTCAAAGATGCATTACTAGGTATGATGTCTATAGTTTTGAATAAGTTTAGAAAATATTCATGGTGATTTGGAGAAGCTTGTAGTTATAGGAAAGAAATCACTTCTTATTTTCATGAAAGAAATAACTTATCATCTACATGTTAATGGTTTCAAGAAGTTTTCTATTTATATTTGCGTATATTTAAGTAATTATTATATGTATGATAATAATTAATTTCAACTCTATGAATTATTTTCATATGTAATGAAAATAAGGAAAAGTTTTAGTTTTAGTTATTACAACCATACATGCAAATAATTCCCATCTGATTTATCCTTGTTAGAAAGTAAGATAATAGATGTATGAATATATGATCAAAAGGTTTGCCTATACATAAATATTTTGAAGATTAATAGTTGCTCAGTGAATATTTTTCTCATATAGTGATAATGACTAAGAATAGTTTTCATTTTTTGTATGCCTGGTCTTTTATAGAGTTGCTTGTATTCAAAACTTGGTGCTTGTTAATATTAAAAATTGTGTGGGTTTTCAGTGCACCATATAAATAGTTCTAGAGTTAAATTTTATTTTGAAGTTTTTATTAAAGTTATTATATGAAAGTGATTATGTTCCATGCATATCCAATTTTAATCTTAACAGGGTGTTCACATGCATATTATGAAATAAAGCTTATCAAGTTGAAACAAAGAAAGTTTTTTGGCCTTTTTCTAGATTTGATGGGTTTTTTGAAATTTTGGAAATAAATTTTTCATGATGGATTTTATGGATATTCATTCAAGGTTTGATATATTCATTTGTTCACATGAATATTTGATAGTTTTAATAACTGATTTCAGAAAGGGTTTTTTATATGTGTGTTTCCATTGGTAGGTCAAAGGTTTCAAACATTTTCCTCAAGCCTAATTTAGAAATTATGGACGTATTTTTCTTAAGATGTTGAGACTTCATTTTTTTTAAGCTTCACTTTTGAATATATCTTGAGTTTCTATCATAATATCTAAGATGGTATATGTCTAAATGTTTGTGGTTAAATGTTTTGTTGGAGTCTCAATTTCATGAATAAAATTTGTTCATCTCTTTGTATATATTTGGAAAATTCAAAGGATTACATGCATGCATGTCTATTTTAGTCTCCAAATAAGGTTCACATACATATTATATAAATTGAACAGTGTCCACATTTTGATATAACACAAATTGTTTTTTTGGATTTTGAATAAGTTGTTGACCTTGTATGCCATGATTATCCTAGAAGGGTTTAAAATATTTTGAGGTCAAGAGGTCTTGGTTATTTTTTAGAAACCCAAACTTTGGTTTATGTAGAGGTAGTTTTTGTTTGTTTGTTTAGAAAATCATAAGTTGGTTTTATATAGAAGAGATTTGAATAAATATAGTTGGCCATTATGAAAAGAGATATTTTATGGAGTTGTCAATGTATAAATATGATGGTCTAAAAGTCATAAATTTTATCTATCAATTTTCAATTACAAGTATTGGTTTTTAAAAGTTAGATAAAATGAAGTTTCTTTTGAATCTACATTTCAGTATTGAAGTTTTGGACTTTATCTTAAAATTGGATATTGAAGTGATAATTCATTGATGAACTCAGTCATTTCTCAGTTGAAATTTTGATAAGGATTATATTTTAAACAAATAATGTATGTTTTAGATATCATTGGTGATTTCAGTTTGAAAATATTAGGTTGGAATCACATGGCTTCAATTTAAAACTAGTTTAATTTATAGTTGATTTGATGGAGATAGAAAATTAATGGAAGATATCAAAATATTTGTAAAATAAAATTATGATATTATAATTTTATTTAAAGACTTAGTTGGTTTAAAGATACAATTGAAGCATTCAAATTTTGTATTTTAAAATTCACGTATTTGATAATGGTATTGGATGCAATTAAGATATTTTTAGTTTTTGAAGTCAATTCAGTTTAGAGTTTTGATATATGAATATGTATTGGATATTCAACTCTATTTATTTTGAATAAATTTATGTTGATTTTTAGTCATCAATGTTGAATATATTTTAGATTGTTTAAAATGTCTAGATGGGATCATCCCAAGTCAAGTAGGAGCAATGATAATAGAGGTTGGGGGTAGAATTCTAGTAGTAATGTTAATCAATATAATCCTAAAATAAGTATTCAAAGAGGTGGATTTAGGGCTAGGATTTTTGGCCCTAAATTTCATAGGGGTGTTAGGATGTCTATTTATTTTGATGCAGCAGACCCTAAATTTTGGAATATCCTCAATAATCTACCTTTTAATCCAACTAATAATAGATGGAATAGGGGAAACAGAAGATTTTATGGGCATAAGTTTAGTGCCATAACTCCCTCACAAATTAGTTCTTCATACCATTTATAAAATAACCCACAACATTTACCGATTTAACCTCCCAATCCTGAAATAATTGAGCATGTTGTTGAACCTCTTCCTACTAATCAAACCACCCAGCTTGATATGGAAACATCTCATGTGAAAAACTATGTAAATCTTGGCATTCCTTCAATTTCAAATGATCCTTCTTCTCACCATATAAAGCCTATTATGAAATGTAATAAGCTAGGTCTAACATCTTATCATAGTGAACCTATCATAGGATATAGGAAGTTGAGTTTGGATAAGCCTATTTATGTAGATAAAAAGCATACAATGGATGCCCTCCCTTCTACTTAAAAGAAAAGAGCAAACATTCAGATTAAACTTGATACTCATGTTGAGATTAGAGTACTTAAAAGGATAAAGATGCAAATTGATGATCCCTTTTTCTGATTATGGGACTAATATAATTCATCTTCTAACCATTAAAATGGAGTATAATGAAGGTGTTAATAATCATGGGAAACCTATAATTGAAGCACTCTCTGATTTTGATGACTATTGGATATCATTTGGATAGACTTTCTATTTTTTAGTTGAACTTTACTTGGTATAACAATTTTACTTTCAGACTTGATACTCTGGTTGGTAGTTTGATACATAATTTTCAAAAAAATTGATAAATTTTGGGAAGTATAGTAGACTAAGTTTTATATATATAAATAGAATTTATTAATTTTTGACTTATCTATTTTATGATTTATATATGTATTCTATTTATTATTAATTGGTGAGGGTCTCTACCCATTTAGATCATTACATGGTCTATAATTAAATACTTGATTTATTAATGTTTTAAGTCTTAATTAAACCTATCCTTAACTAATAACTATTTTTAATTAATTGACTTAAACATTTTATTTAGTAAACTTAAACTAATAACTAACTAAAGGTTACTTGTAAATTATTTCTAACCAAATTTAAGGCATAAAAGGAGATCAAGGATTAATTTTAAAGGGAGAAGGAAAAAATAGGTATTGAAAACTTATACATTTTATGAAGTCAATCACTTATCTTTCTCTTTTCTATATAACTTCTTTGAGATAGCATGACTTTTGCAGATAGATGCAATGGTACTTTATTTGACGACTGAGTAATTACTTAGGAAACACAAGTATATCTAGTTTTTATTATCATTTATGATAGATTATCTAAATTTTATCAAGTTTAACATTTTTTGATGATTGTTATTTGTAATCCTATGCATAAAATCCAAGTATTCAACCTGAATAATGATGACCACTTCATTGTTTGGAGACATCCTAATGATCTATTTTGATTGTAAAATTTGTCTCTCAACTTATTATAAAGAAATTTGTTGGTTTTCTCAATAAAATATATCATTCCTGCTAAGATGACTCTCCTTTGAGACTCTCAATTTCTATTGTATTTATATTAATTTTGATTTATTATAGTTTTACCTTTTATTAATTTAGTTGGATTTCAGTTGCTTAGTTTATACTTTTATCTATATTTTTGTTTAATTTACTATCTTATTTCTATTTTATAGTTTTTTAGATCTTTTATCTTGGTTATTTTCTTAGGTTAGATATATTATTTTAACCCCTCCTATATAGTTTTTTATAGTTTCAAGTTTCTTATTAGATTTATTTTTAGTTGTTTTCTAGGTTAATTTTATTTTAGATTAAACATTTAAATATATTTAGATTTCAGATTATATTCCTAATTCTATTTTAGTATAGATTGTTGATTAGGCCTTTTATCTTTATTTTTCTTTAAAGTTTGATAGACTTTTAATTGTCCATTAGTTTATTAGACTTATATAGATCAAGATTAAGTTTTCTAATAGTTGTAATTTCATTTAGACTTAGATTATTTTTTAATATTGTTAATTTATTCTTGGAGTTCTTCAGTTTTATTAGCTGGCTAGTTCTTAAATAATTAAGTTTGAGATTAGTATAATCTCTTTAGTCTTTTCTTGTCTAGTTTAATTTTATTTTAGACTTAGTTGTTTTGTTGTCTTTTATTAAATTAGTTGTTTTCCTTTTATTGTTTGTTCATTTCTTACTTAGATTGTTGGTTTTTTTAATTGTGTCTTGTGTGTTGGTTTCTACTTGATTGATTATATTTTCTTATCTTAGATCTATCTCTTGTTTATGCTTTGAAGTTACTTGGAAATCATTATCGTATAAGTAAGATATTACTTTGAATACACACACACACACACACACACACACACACACACACACACACCCCTAAATTAGATTTATTTCCTTCAAGAGATTATCTAATTCATAGATATTCTCTATCAGATAGGATAGATTATAGATTCTTATCCAAACTGATTCATGATTTGATAAAATGGATTTTTTATTGTTATAATGAAATATGTTACATTGATCACTGATTGATTATTTACCATAATTTATTAAAAAAACCCTCACATCTTTAGGATCACAGTTGAACCTTTAATAAAACCCCATGATTAGACTGGTATGATTCCACCTCGACCTTCATAATAGGTGGAAGGGTTGATTTATTGACATTACAATTTTCATCATCAAAATAAGGGATTGAATACTTTAGGTTCCTAGGATTTATTTTAGCATCCTAGTATATTTTGACAATCTTTTTCCTTGGTTGATTAATCCCAAAACTTACATAGATCATTTCAAAAGACTATGTCTAGGCAATAAACAAAATAATATATTAGATAAGTTTTTTCTCCCTTGGTAATTTATATATTATAAAATGCAATCAATCTTCCTTTTACATTCATATTTATATGTTGAATTATATATATTATGTAATTTTAATTTCAATATTTTAATACTAGTTTATATTTTTAAATCAAAAATATTTATTAAATAGTTCAATAATACATAATTGTAACCAACTCTTAAGATTAACTAACATAAAAAGAGAGATACTAAGGCTAAAATGCATAATTAGAATTTGTAGATTCATCAGATTACATAATTGAGAAAAATACTCTTACCATAGATCTTATATCTAAATATATGTAATCAAAAGGGAAGGATTATCCAACCAAAACATGACATTTACACAAACCCTCATCCTAAATGTTTTTGAGCATAATATGTGTTGGTCCATGAGAGAAAGTATATCCCTCATGTCAGATGATATGTATCACTTCAAATCAATGATTTAAATTCCTTCTTATTTGGATTATTTCACTCTTATTCTCATGGTTCCTTATTATCTAGTTTAAATGAGGCTTCAATAGAATCCTATAATAGAAAAGTCACTTAAAGACAAGTTCATCTACACATTTCTATATTACAACCATGATGTAGGTTTCATGTATCTCTTTTATATATTCATGGCATTTTCTTCTTGTGTTTAGTGATACTTACCATTGTATAAAATGTATCATCTAGTGATCAAAGGCGAGGGGGAACCCAAGTTGTTGACTTCCTTTGATAATCTTCTAAAAAATTTGATTTCCATGTAGATACATGAAAAAATATTATTTTATTTTCCTGAGGTGATTAGGCCCATTGAATATTCTTGTTAAGGCTAACACCTTAATTATATCATCATAAAACCTTCCCCCACAAAAGTTTTTTAAATCACTAATAAATCAATGGCAAGGAAAGTTTTTGGGGATTGTTAGAATCCTATCAGTCCCTAAGAATCAATTGTAATCTTACCATACATGTTAGTGATTATAATATAGTGTTAAAGGTGTTAGGGTGTTAATCCTTTATCCATGTGTTCTCAAAGTGTTGGGTCCTAATAAAAAATTAATGGACTAGTTCCTAAAAAATACATTCCCATGAAATCCATGGAGGACTCTACATATAAAAAACATCATCTGATTATAAGTGATAAATGTCAAGTGAAGGATCAAAGAGATATTGGGATTATATCACACACGAGTCCTAAAATATATGTTCATTTGGATGGTGTGTCAAATTAAGTGGAGAAAAATAATTTCACCTTATTTTAACTATTTTTAGTGTAAGGTCAAATGAGTTATACACAAATAATTAAAACTAGGGCATAATGGGGATATAAGATAATACAATCATAAAAAACATTAGATATGAACTAGTGCCAAAAATAGTAATTAAAAGTGTAAAGAAATAACTAAGTAATAAATAGAAATGAATAAAAATAAGAAATAGTGAGAAAAAATATTTAAAAAACACACACCTGATGATTGTAACTCAATTTTGAGACTTGAAGTAGGATCTTGAGAATTACATAATGTAAAACTATAGAATATAACTATGATCTATGAAATGGAGATAAATGGCTTAGGACCAATTATGTCTTACTAATAATTGGAATACTACTAATTGTATCCATGTTCTTCTAATTATAACCTCTATAGGTTTTCAGGTTTTGTAACTTTATTTATCACTTTAACAAAGATAAATGAGCAGGAACCTACATTCACTTCCTAGAATTGGTGGGTAAAATTATCTAATTTTTCTCATTTACCTTTTACCTTATCCTCCACAATGTTTCAAGAGGAATAAAATATATTCAAGTTAGTTATCCTAGGAAACCTCTTAAGGAGGTACAGCTACATATCATGCATGCATTAAATTAGAGCTTTATATAGTTTTATTACTTTGTGAGTGATTTCCAACCCAATATGAGACATAAGATTTCACCTTATATCCATATACAAGAAAGTGAAACTACATGCAT